>JAUTBV010103770.1:0-15388 GCA_032361325.1 Lepetodrilus fucensis | reverse complement strand
TCGCACAATATCAGTTTCACCAACTCGTTTAATAAATTCAGTATTGAATGACCACTCATGTTAGATCCTCTATTTATAAACAAATCCCAAAATAAACCTGATGTCAAACTTCACAGCATACTAACTTGGTATAACTTCTCAAAGCCTATTATTCTTAAGACTTGTAGTATAACACTGTCTTAAGCTATACAGTCTAATATTGCAGATATTATCTTTGGATAAACATTATTTAGACCAACTGAAATAAACAATAAACAGTTGACCCTAGTTGTCATTTTGACAATGACATTTTTTGATAACCACTCATATGGTTCTAGGTTCTTGATAGTTTTATGTATGTTTGCAACATATGTAATATTTACTTTAAGGATTGGAACTGATCAACGTAAACATAAGTATCAAACTAGAACTAGGTCACAGAATGACAAATTTGGGCGACTGTAAAATAATCATCTCTATCAATGTTTCAATATCTAGCCTCCCACTTTTTCATAACATAACCAGCAAACGGCATACAATCATTTAACCTTACCACGCCTGGCTGTGTAACATGGGGTTTAAAACACACAAGATCACACACTATATGTCAATTATACACCTTACCACTAGATCTTCGCAGTATATTTATGATCTGAACCTCATATGCAGTAATAAACACCCTCTGTAAAATGGCGAGAAGTCTCGTGATCATTTACGTCATTTACCCACAGTGCAGACTTGTACTACATCCCTCACGACGAATTATACAAATATTGATGAATATGGTCTGTTCTCAGTTGGAATTGTTGCGTAATTTAGCATGCTGTCAGGTTTTGTGTGAGGAATGTACGAATAATGCCGAATTTATATGTTTTTGCTACAAAGTTTTTTTCAACAGTGCTTTATGTACCTTCATGTTCGCCAAAACAACACCGTACATGAATCCCATGACTGACTGCAATAGTATGACTGCAGTATGAAAACTAGCAAAATTATCCAAGACCAGCCGCAAATTATGTCAGTCAAAACCAGTAATATTACATGTTTAAAACTGTAAATAGTAATATATCTATATATTAGCGTTTAAAATGTAATTATATTAAACTACATGTCCTATTTATTAAGTAAGTGCAATGTATAGGCATATTGTTTATACTATTCCTTCAAAATGCTACACGTTGGCTTGCCATACCTCAAACAATAAAACTTACATAAATTGATAATCCTACCTATTTTGTAAACAAAATAAATTAAAGTAGATATGTTAATGTTTTAATAGGATGTTCAACGTTATCAATTTCCTGTCTAAAGCCTTCATGATGAACAAAATATTACAATAAAAATTAATAGTGATTTAATCATTTAACATAATAACATGGAATCAGTTGTTTCAGTAGTAGTATACGTCGTCTGCTCTTTCCGCTTCGCAGATGCACATTTATTTTGGTTTGAGGAAATGGCATCGAAAATGGAATCTAGTAACTGTTCTGAAGATGACAGAGATTTCCACTCGTCTGAGTTGGGAACTAAAGAATAGTAAAATCATGTTTTTAATTTACATCAACGACAATTGACAGGACAATTATTTATAATGTGATAAAAATAGTGCCAACACTACAGTCCTCATCATGAATCGTCACAAATAAACTAAAATAGAATCAACGTATCACGTGTTTTATGTGTAACACAACGTGACGGTGAAACAGCTGATTGCTGATCGATATCATCTACACTAACTACTACGCATATTCACACAGTTCAGTCTATCTAATAAATAAGTTCAGTTAGCAAAATACGATTTAGATATTTTCATTAATTTTGTGAACAATATTCTTTTAAAAGTTTTTTGATTTGTTGTATTTTCCCTAACAGTTTGAACAATCTATATTCAAACAAGTAAATAACTAGCCAATTTAAAAATATTTTCAAATCTCTAAACCTAATTCATAAATATGGTAATTGGTAATATTGTAGTAATTCTGCTACATCTCCGAATTGAGGCTTTGCACGGAACAATCGTTTGGGTGGCAGAAAACACATTGGGTGGCAGAAAACAATCTGGTTACGTCGTGCAACGGCGGAAAATCCCATTGTTTTGGACCCATGATGCTATGTGGCGTATTGAGTGATGTCACATGCAAGGCAGAAAGGGTATATTGTCATTGCTATGCTGCTGGTGTGTGTAATGACACTACCCAGCCATAAACATGGCCTACAGAAAGTATTTGTGGACCAATTAATATTACATCCATAATTTAACATTACATTACATGAAACCCTAATCTTACAAATATTCGTATTTTCAGTTGGGATGGCATCTACGTGAGAGATCTAGAGAATTTCAACAATAGTTCTGATGATGTTGGGGAAATATGGTTTGTATACATTGCCAAGTCAATACACGTAAAATATTCACGGTAATTATTAAATTTGTATAAGTACTAAGGAAAGTCTGTTCTGGTGAAGCCAAATATATTTTGATGAATTAAGGAGAGAAAGTTTAATTTTTAATAGAAATAAAATGGGTTAGAATAAGGTATGACACAGACTAGATCTATGTGTATTAATATATTAGTATTGATGACTTTTTACAATGTAGCAGAATTCTTGACCCAAATCTACAACCTATGGATTTGACCGTTACGATGGACTTATTCACTTAATTAACGTAAATAATTTGGTTCTGTATTAGGTTTGGCGAGTCCGCTCAGGATAGAGTTATTCGTTGGCTGGAACGATGCGATGACGTCACAACTGGGGACGCCATTTTGGATCTTGGATGTGGAAATGGGATGATGCTTGTTGCACTGGTAGGATATGCTCTAATTACCATGCTCTATTTCCCATGTATAATGCAAACTTTATAATTATATAGTTGTCTACTCTAATATTGAGGCACACTAAATCTCATTAAAATCATATCTCAGCACAGCCGAGATCTGACGGAATCGGCATTTACCTCACATCAGATTGCCCTTTGACCTCACCTCAACGCACACAGCATACTGGTCACGTGCTTGCGCTAGGCAGTGTTAACCAATCTGTTGCCAGTTTACATGTTGAACGGTGCAGAAAGTTTGTAAACGACTCCCAAGTTTTATTAGGCGAGGCTGTGATTGGCTGCGGTCAAGAGTTCAAATTGACACTATTCGTATGGCGATTAACTTAGACCGTAACAGAGCGAGTGTCATATATATCTGTTTGAGCGTTAGTTTCGGATCTTATTTTAATGAGACTGAGGCACACTCTGGAGAAAATAAATTGTTTTGCGAGAACAAAGAATGATCTTCAGACTGAAGCATTTGAAACCGATCTGTAGATCTGTAGAGTGTAGACTCAGTGTCACTGTGGTCAAGATAGGATGTGTTGACTGTTGTAGAGCATTTATTACCCTATGGGTGAAATATTCCCACTGTGACATAAAACATTAATTCAATCAAAAAAACTAGATTCAATTAATCACAGGTTGACTATATTACAGGTTTGCTGTTGTCGTAAATTGACAAGCCATATACGAGTGAAATGGTGAAATATTCCCACTGCAATGTAAAGCACTAATTCAATAAAATCAAAAATAATCTTTAAAAGTCGCTGCAAGCCCTAAAAGTTTGTTAGGGTAGAAAAAAAACCATAAAAACTATCAGTTGATGAATGAAGTTTCTTGGTTATTCCCAGCAGGAGGAAGGATATACAAATCTCACAGGCGTCGACTACTCAGAAACAGCCATACAACTTGCTCGGACTGTAGCAGAGAAGCAAGAACTTGCAGAGAACATACACTATGAGGTATCAGTATTACTACTAGGCCTGCAACGATACACTTTCTTACAATACGATACGTATTGAGATTCACAGGTCATGATACTATACACGATACGATATTATAGTGTAGAAAGCTTGTGATGCCACTGGCACTTGTGGCAAAGAAGATGAAGTAGCCTATATGTGTGATATAATTATCTGTGACATGAATGGTATTTTGTTCCAAATGAAGTAGATTCCATGCAATTTAATTCCAATCTGAATGTTGATTTGACTGTATTTTGCATATTTACTGGCATGATGAATGACAGCTTGTATTTCTGTTTAAATTAATAATGGGTATTTTGTGTACAAGACTAGGTGTAAAGTTGGTGAATGTTCATTAAATAGTTCAGCATTAATAGCTTCTCAAACTAAGCTGATTTATATGATATTGTAATATTGTGAAAAAACAACTGTGCTATGCCAGATGCTCCGTACTGGTCTCGGCCAGCAGGGTTACCCCTTTGGCTCAGTCGGTAGAGCGTTGGGACTCGCAATTCAGCAACTCAGGGTTCGAATCCCAGGATCAGCAGTGCTCCTGTTTTATTGAGATCTTCCAACATTGTATATGAATATCTACAGTGGTGCTTAGTTATATTCCTGTTTGTAGGCTGCAGATCTGATCACAGATATAAGAGGAAGTTCCCTCGACTGCCTGAAGAAGCGGTACAAGATCTGCATCGACAAGGGCACGTACGATGCCATCAGCCTAATGCCAGACGACTCGTTAACGGCACGTCACGGGTACACCCGCAACGTCAAACAGCTCCTGCTACCTGGAGGTTTCTTTGTTATAACATCCTGCAACTGGACTCAGGAACAATTAGAGGACTTCTTTACTCCAGGTATCCATGCCCTTCAACCTGTACTGAATTCTGGAAATTCTGGAACGAGTGATTAAATTAAACCCGTACTGAATTCTGGAACGAGTGATTAAATTATGGAATATTGTTTTTGTTTTGTTGTAGCTGTATTCAGTAACATACGTTTATATTACGTTTAGTTATTTGAATTTAGCAAGCTTTTTAAATATTGTGTTGATTGGGTGAACTTTCAAACTACTCAAGTCGTGTATAGGTGAAATATTCCCGCTGTGACAAAAAACACTAATTTTATCAATCAAAACTCCCAAGAAATTAATATTTTATCTGCAGTATAGATTTATTTACTTAATGAAAATATTTCGCATATCAATATTCCATGTAAATATTTTATGAAATACTAGTATATTTTTCTTTCTAGTAAAGCATCTAGGTATGTACTCTCGACAATCAAAAAGGACACTAATCAGATATCTTTACATTGAACATATTGCCTCAGTTTTAAGGGTGTCAAAATCCTGTTTTAATGCCTCAAATTAATTTTTTGTTATTACAGATTTCGTCCTTCATGCCACGATACCGACACCAAAGCTTCAGTTTGGTGGACAGACTGGAAACACCGTAACATGCCTTGTATTCAAACCCAAGTCATGACCGTTACATTGAAAAATGTCTCCTTTAATGTAGTCAAATTAAATATTTTTGATGCAACAAGACTTCTTTTATGTATTGAAATACTAACTTTATTAGTATGGTAACCAAAGATGTCTTACAATTGTGAGTAGAATTTGACAATACAGATCTCTGTATTTCGTAGATTATCTCGGTAAATACATGTACTTCATAGAATTAAAAACAAAAATAAACCAAAATAAAAATTAAAATATTGCTTATATAAACAATCGCCAAATATTTTGAGTACCAGTAAGTATTATTTTATACAGAGGGGCAACATTCTAAAGAAGGAACGGCAAATAGGCTGTAATTCAAGCCTTTTAAAAAGTTCCTTCTTTCGAATGTCATCCCTCTGCATAAAATACTTCTACTTACAGATTGTTTATTATGTGTGCAATATTTTAAAATTTTGGTTAGGGCAAATGACATCACATCAGACTAAAATTTCTAAAAGTGACTATGGCCAGGCCTAAAGGTTAGAAAACTATTCAAAGTACAATTTCATGCTCAATAAAAAAATTGTTTGTGCATTTGTGAATAAACGCGTGTAGAGTTTAGCATGAAATTGTACTTGGAAGTTTCATAACCCTGCAGCCAGGATCACAGTATGCTGTTTCCGATTTGGAGATAGTTTACTATCCGTGGGTCAACTACCAGTTAGTTGAGATTTCTAGCTCTTGCAGCAACAGTTAAGTTGTAGGTTATCTCACCATATACAGTAGACCTCGGATAAACAGGACACTCGCATATAACAGACTGAATCTGAAGTCCCGGTTCCTGTCAAAAGCTAATTGTGGCATATGCATATAACGGACAGAAATACTATATAGCCGGTCTCGATAAGTCTGTTATATGCGAGGTCTACTGTACTATGAGGTTTTGTCGTAAACATGACAAGTGAAATAATTTTGGCTCCAAGTCCAATTGGACACAATGTTCATAGGCCACTGCACGTCATCATTCAACTTTAGAAATCATTTTGTCAATTTATGCAGGAACATTTCATCCATATGCGATCACTTTGGGGTTCAATTGAAGTACAGTAGACCTGGCATATAACGTACGCATTGGGACCTGCTATTTTTGTCCGTTATGTGAAGTCTCGTAATATGCTGCAATTGGCGTTTCGGGACCGGGACTTCAGATTCAGTCCGTTATAGGCGAATTTCCGGTTAGGCCGGTATATGCAAGGTCTACTGTACTTTAACTCTCCCTGCTAAAGGCAACCGGAGATGCCCTAAACTGCAGTGCATGCGCCTAATCCAGCAGGAGAGTTAAATTTGATTACCAGAGCATTTCAGGAAAAAAGTGACCAAACTTGTAACCTCCAATAACATTGCAAGTGGTCCATTGCAATCTCATCTGACCATAAGAGCTTTGTGTGAAAGTGTGCCTAGGTCCATATTTTCCAGTTCAATCTTTGCCTACTTCAATTAAAAATGCACAATCCATGTCATCTTCCAATTGCTGCAGAAAAAAACAACCAACAAAGTTTTTCTCACCACAAAACAACATTTATTCAGTAACAGACAAAACCGTACCACTGTTTCGACAACCCTGGGCTATCATTTCCCTGGCCTGGTCCAAGCCATTGCTGTGTTCTTGCAATTCAGAGATACAAATATTTGTCAAGTCGGACAATCTGTAAAACGTCCATGCAAGATGAAGATCAAAGTTTGCTAGCATCTCTTGTTATCAAACAACATTTTAAGAGTTCGTACAAGTAACGTTAACATAATATTTAACCCCTCAAATATATATCTGCAACAACCATAGTCCATACCCCCAATATTTAATATATTATCTTACCCTCCCAACATGAGCCGACTAGCATCCTTTGATCCTTGTGTTTTTACTCCTCGTTAAATACTCTGTAAAACTTCACAAATGTGCTCTGTTTTAATAACTTATTTACTTGGAAGATCTCAGGAAAAAGAAAATCAAACATGACAAATATATTTCTACAGATTCCCTAGCTTATACCAGCTTGTATATATTGATAATCAAATCTATCTAGGTGAAGCAACGTCGATCTCAGATACAGTACAGTGAAAATGTGTACAATAACATACAATTGTGTTTATTTCTCCGATAATGCTCCGTAGTAAAGTAAACATCCTTGTTTAATTCCAGCCGGAAGTAGGTATATTAGATTAAAAAGGCTGGTTTGTTACAGTAGTCATACGAGTACACAGTACAAAGAAACTCATTGTTAATGATCATAGTAAATATAAGCAAACAAGACCATTATTTACATGCTCAACTGGTATCGTAACTTTGCATATTTAAGGCAATATCAATCTTATACAAGGCCCTATATTTGAATCGATAGTGCTTCTGCCAACGACTTTTCAGATTGACAGTGGGCCTGGGACTTGTTTTCAGAAGTCTCTACCACATTCATGTTTTTAAAATGTCTACCAATCACAAGTTTGATTAACACCAACCCACACAGAAAATTCAATATCCAGAAATGTTGGTTACAAATTTCTACAAAATATTTAAGCACCGATATGCCCACTTTTTTTGGGGGGGGTTAAGGCCAAATCGAATGCCTTAAAAACATTCTAGCAAAGGCAGTTTTACGGAATTCAAACCAAAACTAACATGCCTTAGTTATTTAGATATTTACGCGGAGCATTGCATGATCTCACAAACAGCTCCAAAGGTAGATAACCAGTTGAGCCAAAATTGAATATTTAATAGTGTACTCATAATTATTATTAGCATTATAAAGTCCACAGATTCCTATATAATAAAGTCAGTAGTACAAACATAATAGCTGAACATGCAACAGGGGGACAAGTAGCTTCATGCCACAACTACAATCAAGTTTCAACATTGTGCAATTTGACTTAAAAACGATAATCTTGAAGCAAGCATGGATATATGCAAGATCAAATTAGAAACTCACACAAAATGTCAAGAAATTCAAAAAGAGCATCATGGAATTACAAGCTTAAAATTACACATTACTCCAATATATTTGTTTAACATCAGATTAATAAACTAAAAAATCAACCAGTAAACTATACCCTTCATATGAAGTGTCATATTTGTCCACAGTGCAAAATTATCCAGTGAAATCTTCATTTCATGCTTGAATTTAAGTCGCTCATTAAATACTTATGACAATACAAAACATACAAGGGTACCTATTATTTAATAACACATAAATATATATATAAGTAGTCCATGAAAAATTGTATCTAATCTCACATGCAAACAATTTCCATGATGCTTGAATAATTATTCAATTATTTCCACAATTAACTAAATCCTGGGCTAGGTTTTCCAAGCTATCTGTACAAGTTATTCTTACAATGAATTCTAGTGCTACAAAAGCTTAATAATATAACATTGGAAAAAAGATTACAATTAGAATATAGGGTACATTCTCTGGAGATGAATTTCAGAAAGATACGAAGTATCTTCACCCCAATATGTATGTCAGTCTTCACCTTAACTCATTTCAACATCTTAAAATATTCAATTCATATATCAAATATCATTTCGTAGTATGGTTATGAAAACATGACTTGAATATTTCAATTGTTTGTCAAGTGTACTTGACATTATAAGTTTGATCGGTTCCCTTTAAGTCATCAGTGCATCTCTCATAAGAGGGGGAAATCTGTGCTTAAAATTCTTCAAACAAAACTTGAAATTACGTCATCCACGGCCCACTTTCGGCTGGGCCACACCGTCGGATTCCACATACAAGCTGGCTTGTGTAGATTTGCCTAGTATGTTCTCTTGAGAGACGTCTTCATGACAATATTACAATTATCTTGTATTCGAAAGTGTACAGGACTATGAAGAAGTTGACAAATGTATGAATCTTAGCACGTCCTCCAGATCACAACACTGTCAAACTCTAAATGTTCCGTAAGAAATCGTCTTGTTCCACGAGTCTCGCGGCCGCTCATCACTGCCGTCTATGGCAGCGGCTCAGAACGCCGGTAGAACCATCAATTCTTTAGTTGGTAGTTCGCCACAGAATAGAAACTTGTTTACCATTGTTATCTTGCTTCAAAGTCTATCCAATGCATGTGTTGCACTTCACATCATGTGTTAAGTTATTTTCTCCCATGCAGAATGGATGCACTGTAAAATAGTTGGCATTTAAGCCTGTGAACTTGCTTCCTTAGTTTAGTCTTGTCCGTTGACCTTGTCTATAGATGTATGTGTTTTCCAGAACAGAGCAGCGCTGTACGTCTCGCGCAATCGTCAATGTACTAACATTCTTTCTCACGTTAATAATCCTAACAATCATTTCCCCTTTATCCATTGTGGAAACCCATGACCCGATATCTGAGAAAACTTGGCTTCGCATGATTAACTTGTGACGATGAAAGTAAAGAAATCCCTGTTTTCACAACATAGTTTGTGTTTTAAATTAACAATTCAAAGCATATTTCAAAGTAATATTTTCTTCCAAGTGAAATTCAAAGAATAAAATTTAATCCCACCTACAATGGGAAAGCAAATATGGCTTACGTTATAGATAGAATCCGCTACTTTGCTATTATTTGAACACGGTTTTAATGACCAATTTATAGTTTCTTCAGAAATCAGACCAGTGCCCACTTATGGTAGGTCGTTCCCTGCACAAGGAGTGGTCCTCGCACAAAAACCATGAGAGAAACGATTCCTTGGCGGGGAACGACGCGACCTCGGTACCTTAATCTTTGTCCGTTCTCCCGTAAACTCTGCCGCCAAGATTGTACAAAAACAAATATGAAATGTACAAAAATAATACATTTCTCTGTATAAAAGTCAAGTCAAAAATAAATCCACCTCAGACATTCGACTCCATCCATACAGCTGCTTGTCTGTTCAACCCTTGCAAGATTCTGTTTGGCGTTCACGCTTCTTACAGCGCTTCCAACATTGGTAAAAATGTAAATGCATATATTGGGCAAAAACGCCCCAAAAATTGTCCGTAAAGTTGATAGCACTGACTCGACTGTCTGAGCTAGAAGCTCGTCAAATGCTGCTGTGACTTGTGGAGCGTCATCATCGCATTTGCACATTTCTCAATGACTGCTCCCGCACACAACTGCGAACTGGTTGCTCCCTCAGAAGCACTCCGTATGGTGTCAACAATGGCCATGGAAGGGTAAGAGTAATGGGAGATAACTCTGCAGGTTCCCGTTGAACGGGAAGTAGATGGGGGGTGGGATCGGTCATCGTGAAGATTTCTTATGGTACCCTGACCGTAATATTGTGATGTGTAATTCTCGTCTCGTGCGAGGTTGGAAAAAAAAAATCAATAACATTCAGCGAGAGTGAAATTCATTATAAAAATTCAATATAACATAACAAAAAATAAAGTAACAACTGATGAATTTCACTCGAGCTGATATCAGATGAATGGCTTGTCTGAATGGAAGGTCGATTGAAACACGGAATCTTCGTATTCTTTGGTGCATTTTCGTATTTTCAATAATATCGCTTCACGAAGCCCTCCTGCGTTCCAGGTCGGACGTCAAGTCAGACAAGCGATTCCTGCGTTTAACATAGGGCCAATCGGCAGTATGCGTTCATCAGCACCAATCCCAGAGTCCGCAAGTTTCCAAGGACTAGTATCACAAGTGGTTTTATCGCCCTATTCCAGATGCGCTCAGAAACAATGGCTGCCGTATTGTTCCTGTGCTGCGGACCCCTGGCGCCCCCTGGGTTGGCTTTTTAGTCGTAGCTGCAAAAAAAAACAACGGAAAATTATGATACATCATATCAAGTGATTGTTGCCATAATGAGTGTCATTCAATATATTGAATAGTGAGTGAATTATCTTTCACCCATACATGATGAATATTTAATTTTACAATAGATGTACATGTATATTTAATTTACGTTAAATTTTAACAAAACAATTACAATTTTAACGTTTAAATTGTAACAAAACAATTAAAAATGCTTCAGTAGACGTCTTTTCTCGTTACATATCCCTGATAAACCCTGCACAGTAATCATATCTGATGTGAATCACATTTGAGTTAACAGCTCCCTAAGGGCATGATCGATTTGACGATCCATCTTCCAGAAGACGTCTTCTTGCGGATCGTTTTGCGGCAGAAGACGTCCTTCCTAGAATCACTTCTACCAAAACGAGGAGACGCCAAATCGATCACACCCTAAGTTTCCCCTCGGTAGATTGCAGCGCCACCTACCTGCAGTCCACTGTGACCCCCCGGCCACCAGGTGGCATCATGGGTTTCCCAGCGCGTCCACGTCCGCTGAAGCGTGGCCTCACTCTGAGTGGGGGTCGGCGGACCGCGCGGAATCCGCGTCCTGTACCTCGGGGAACTGCAGCGAACATTCCCTGCTGTAAACACAATCAGTAAAACTGTTTATAGAAATTCTCTATAAATATACAGTAGAAAGTCATTGAGAAATGATGCATACAAATTATGCCATTGAAACCAGCAATTATTATCAAAATTCACATTTTATTCCAAGATTGTAATTCGAATAGTTTCCAGTGGTTCTTGTTGAAATTTAAATTTAGTAATTTAATAAAATCTAGGATAATGGACAATGCAGCATGACTTCACACTTTTGAATGACACCCATTAACCCTCTCCCTGCTGGATTAGGCAGTCACTGCTCTTTAGGGCATCTCCGGTTGCATCCAGCATTGGTGAGCGAGTAAATGTGTAGTTTAACGTTGCTGCGGGAATTTTTCACCCATTTGCGACAAGGTTGAATCCAGCATGGATGGTTAAGGGCATGTGCATGATAAACTAGTGCCTTGAATGGCAGCTTGGGTCATATCATCCACAGGGAGTTGAGAAGGAAAATGATACACAAGTACAAGGGAAAGACAACTCACTGGTCTGTAGGCAGGCCTCATTCCTCGACCCATGCTGTAAAGGGCAGGGCTGCGTCCACGTAGAGAACGGGTAGGCAGGTAGCCACGCCCAGGCATCCCTCTCCGCCCCACGGACATCACCTGGGGGCTCATGCCGCCACGCCCGCCTCGACTGGCAGACAGGTTTGGGCCCCAGCTGCCCACGACGACGCCCGCGATCTCCAGCTGCCCTCCACGCGAGTCGATCGGAGATCGGCCTGGTAGAAACGTCAAGTGTAAAGTAAGTTTCGGACAAGTGTTGAATGGAAATATTGCACGAGAGCAGAAAAATGAACATCTTTATACAAGCTGAGATAAAAAAAATAATGAACAAAATAATGCAAACTTCACCGCACAACATGAATGTTACAATATTACTAAGAGATGAGTATTTTATATTAGTGCGACAATCGAGAGGGGGGGAAAGGGAGCAGAATGGAGTCTAAAACAGGTGGAAATAAGTGTATTATATAACTGCATGCTAGGATACAACTACTACACCGTACAAGGTACAGGTGATTCAACAGTGGATACACCGTGTTGCATCAAGAGTCGTCCTACCTTGCCATCTCTCCCCGGGCTCCCCGCGTCACAATCCGCAATTACGCGGCTTTATCTCTACGAATCTTGGTGCAACACATGCTGGATGAAACAAAAAGTGAAGAGGAAAAAGCGAAACTAAACCCAGGATTGTGGTTAAGTGATATCACCATTACCAAGGATTCCTCTTCCTCTACCCTTCTGTTGCGGCTGTCCGGCCCCCGGGGGCGGGGCGCCGCGCCCACCTGGTCTGTAGGGAACAGGGTACGGAGGGAAGGGGTAGTGGGCGTACATTGCGGCGTTGGGCAGCATCGGCTTGGCAAACTCCACCTTCATCCCCTCCATGATCGCCTGCCGCATCCGCTCCACACGAAGGACTTGATCCACCTGCGGGACACGAGGTTATATGTGATCAGGGCTCTCGCAATACTGTATCGATGACGCATGATCAGGGCTCTCGCATTACTGACTACAAAGTCATCTAGATTTCGGAAGACTAAGGTATCGACCAATTTATTGCTTGAAGTCACAGTGAGAATATTTCGCCCAGAAGTGACAACATATGTAATAAAATACTAGGATAATACCACCACCTAATAAACATGAGACCTATGACATGTTAAGATGACCCATGGCTTGCTCCTTTCTAGCTGTTCTGTCTGTACTTTCTGTCCAAAACATGCACAGTGTAACTGCGCAGGTCTCAGACAGAAAGTACAGACAGAACACCTAGAAAGAAGCAAGCCCCCAATTAACCCTGTCCATGCTGGAAACAACCAAGCGATGCCCCCAAAAGCAGTGCATGTACCTAATCCAGAAGAGAGACAGTTAAATTCACATTTACATATTATAACGACTGTTATTATTTCTGTGTAAAGAATCACCTTCCCATTGGCCCCATACATAAAACTGTCTTGTCAGTCAGTTATCACTGTAGGCATGGTTTAGATTCACAGAGCAAGGATACATCTCTGAGAGTTATGACATGCGGTTTTTATATCGCATTCTTTATTCACACCAAAGGTCATAGAAATCAATGATGCAAACTTAGAATGCTTGGAACACAAATTTTCCAATACACATCTGAAATATTATTCCTCATGCCTGATGGCAATTGCAATAGTTTGCAGTGAGTATTTTAGATTTACAACATGCTAATGGGCGAGGTTACGACTAAGTCGGGCTTACCTGTCCATCACACATGTCGATGAGAGGCGTGTTGTTGTTGGCCTTCAGTAGCTTGAAATGGAACAGCTTGCCGTCAAATACCAGCCAGGGACAGCACATGGTCCACGGTATCGGGGCACCGCACACGTCGTTGGCGAAGATGGCGGTCTCCACACCCGCCATGAACAGGGAGGCCAACTGAACGCCACGTGGTTGGATGGTGGGCAGCTATAAATAGAACACATGAGAAAAATAAATTAATATTACACTTTTCCAAATGAAATCTTAAATCTACAAAATTGCAATCAGTCCATATTGCAATATTGAAAATGAAATTAAATGTATAATCTAATAAATTGTTTGGGTTTTTTAAGGGTACAAAAATAGTTTACCACAAATACTTCCTGCAAGTCTTACATGAAAGTGAGTACAAATATCTCCCTAGTTATGAGCGATTGAGTTATTGTTTTATGTTGCAGACGTTATCTTTCACCCATACATGACCCTAGCTACAATGAACATAAGTTGTCAACCCTCAATCTACTATAAAACAAAGGTTGCATTCAATAACTGAGATCAAGAAGATTCTGTGGTGTGCGTTTTATAGATATTGTCTTCCCATACATAAAACTGTCTTGTCAGTCAGTTATCACTGTAAGCATGGTTTAGATTCAGAGAGCAAAGATACATCTCTGAGAGTTATGACATGCTGTTTTTATATCGCATTCTTTATTCACACCAAAGATCATAGAAACCAATGATGCAAACTTAGAATGCTTGGAATGAATGAATGAATGATTGTTTTACGTCACAGCGGGAATCTTTCACCCATAGAGAACACAAAATTCTATATTGATCGGTTTTGAACTCATTGCATAGTTTGCCATGAGGCTTGCTCCCCATCCCAACTAGTGCTGTACCAACCAGTGCTGTCCCAACTAAGAAAGGTAACTTTCGCGAACATTGATGCCGGGCCCCCGGGATGGGATTTGATCCTGGAACCTGTGGCTACGAAGTCCAACGTTCTACCACTGCGCTACATCCCGCCCTAATGCTGTCCTTATTGTTGGTTGGTTTGGGGTTTAAAGTCACTTTCTAGAATCTTTCACTAATATCACGACTTGCATGCATATACATGTACTGCTTGACTAGTCTGGATTTCCACCAGTTTTTATAGTGCTAGGTCCTTATTAGTGTTGTCCTAACTAGTGTTGTCCTAGCTACCTTAAGGTCCTGCATAGTCTGCACATCGTGAAGTAGCGGTGACACGGCCATAGCCAGGAATGCATCGAGCTCTTGGCGTTGAATGACGCGACCAAACTGGAGAATGTATCTGAAATACGAATAACTCGTTTTAATTATCCAGTATAAATCCTGGAGAATGTATCTGAAATACGAATAACTCGTTTTAATTATCCAGTATAAATCCTAAGTCATCACAGCGATAGAAACTAACTTTAAAACTTACTAGCCCGAATAGCGATACAAATAACAAATGTTATGAATTTCTACTACTCCTTAGGATACCTTTAGCATTGGGAGAAAT
>JAUTBV010103759.1:0-15389 GCA_032361325.1 Lepetodrilus fucensis | reverse complement strand
ATCCAGACTAGTCAAGCAGTACATATGCATACAAGTCATGATATTAGTGAAAGATTCTAGAAAGTGACTTTAAACCCCAAACTAACCAACCAAATTATATTCTCAGTTCACGGGCAGATACTGAAATGTCTGCATAATCAATTGCACGATTGATCATAAATGTCAAATCATATTAGCATCCCAATTGCAAAGAAACATTTTTTTATGGACTGGATTAAGAATATTGGATGAATATTTCAACATTTGATTGATTTTTGCTTTATGTCGCTGTTCAACAATTGAGATTGAGATTGAACATTGTCGTGACCATATCAAATAGCTTGCAGGAAGCAGCAGTCATGTTAAGTAGATATTGTTAGCAATTTTAATTTGTTATTTTTATGATGTCCATTTTGTATATATATTAATACTAGTTTGGGTTGATTAATGGCAATTTCCCAATGGGTTAATTAATGGCAATTTCCCAATGCTCTTCATTATCTGAATCCAGCTTCAGTATTATCAACATGGTGAACATTCAAACATCCTGAGGTGTTCATTAGTACAATGTATATGGTTTATTAGCCCTTCAAAAATAAGATCGATAATCAGCCAGTAATCAATATTTATGCAGCTACTAATTGTACAATTAACTATTGCAACACTTCAGATCACAATCCTACTTTTCCATCAACCTATCTAGCTAGTAGTACAATAATAGCATCTACCATGTCCATACCATAAAGGAAACGCCCACCAGTCAGCAAGGTGATTTTTTTTACAGGACAAATTGAGGTCGAGACACATTTGCGATTACAGTTCTATGTCAGAAAGGGCATTCAGAATCCTAGTAAATCAACATTTCCATTACCGACAGAATTAGTATATTTAATAGGTATTGGCTGGCGGTTGTACAAGGACTTCTGTGATGTTTTTCTAGGGCAAATTGAGGTCACAACACATTTGCGATTACAGTTCTATATCAGAGAGGGCATTCGGATTCCCAGTAAATCAGGACTTTATTATGACAGAATTAGTATATTTGATAGGTATTGGGTGGCAGTTTGTGCAGGCACTTCTGTGTTGTGGGAGACAATGATGCCCGACCCTTGTTTGATTGACTTATAGCCCCAAGATGAAGTTAGTTCCCAGGGAGTTGATCCATTGATTCTGTGCCGGTGGTCTTTGGGGTCAGACTGCATTTACAGTGACAAAATCAATAAGTTTACACTGCCAGCCCCAATCACCGAATCGTACAAATTCCTGAACCAACTCTGTAGCGGCCAGGGTTGCTATGAATGTTAGAATACCAGCGGTGGCTCAGGAGGATCGAAGTTACATTTATAGCTGTCTGCTGTAATATGGGCTCATCCGAAAGATTTACTTTCACTTAATAATTTACAATCAAAGTACCGGTAATAATAGTCTTGTAAATATTTGCTTGACATTATGGATCTTCAGTAATTCAAAGTAGTTTTAGGTGGCCATGACTTAAAAGTTTCATATAAAGCAGACCTCAAAACATCATCAGAATGCCACATTTATCTAGACTTTTTAGCGAAGTAAATTTCATTGAATGTATTGTTGATAAAAAAATGTCCTGATCCTATGGAATGTAGTTGGAAGAAATACTAAAATAATGAGGAGGAATGTATCCTCAGAGGAGCAATGTATCCTCAGAGGAGCAATGTATCCTCAGAGGAGGTATAACTTGACAACTATTCTTGGCCCTGCATTTGTATGGACTGGTGTGGAAGCTGGCCTGGCATTGCCCTTGTGCAAACAGGGGTCCATGTCCTGACACTGATCCTGGACCTTTCCAATGACTGTAGGGTTTCTTTGCCAGGTTCTGGCAAAGTGTTGCTACCAGGTTCTTCGTAGTGCATGGGTGGAATATTCCCACTGTGCCGAAAAACACTAATTAAATCAATCGCCAGGGCCCTTATTCTTGAAAATTCATAGCTAAGAACTTCTTAGTGAGAAAATATCTCTTCAGAAATTAACATAAGCAGAAAACCAGTTTGGCAAATTCTTAGTACTTATGAACTTCTTAGGACTTACAAAGTTTTGAGAATACGGGCCCAGGTTCTGTAAACGTGTCTCTACCAGGTTCTGTAAAAGTGTCTCTACCAGGTTCTGGCAATAAGTGGCCAGAACAGGTTGTTATCAGAACCAAAATACAGTCATCCTTTTGTTCTCTGAGAAGTCCTAAGTCAATGTATCAAGGCTCGGTGTCTCTATGCAAAAACATTGATGGTCATCTAGATAACCTAGAAACAGAGTCTGGACCAAAGTATCTGGGATTGGTGATTTTACTGCACTTAGATCAGATAGTGTCCCCAGAGAATTAGGAGATGTCAGTTGGATGTCCTTTCATCTGTAAGTCTCTGGGGGCTGCCATTTCGAAACATTGATGTACTTTGGCCCCTTGGTAATTATGGGGGCAGGAGTATGGTGGCGTCTTAGATGAAGCTGCTGCTATGTCCTGATCCATCAACTACATGTAGAACAATTAGATTTCAACATGATTGGATGACCTGCATCAGTAATCTAAATTGAAACATTCATCGAGAATTGATGGTTTCTTCTGCCACGAAATTAAGAATTGGATACATTTTGAAGAGACATCAATTAGGCATGAAAGATTTCCAATATGACATAAAACACTTACTCACTTGAAGTTAGAGTGCATGTTGACAAATTCACAAACTTTATGTATACGTAAACATTCCATATGTATTTTGAATAATGGTACATGTACTTCATTATTCAATCTAGTTGTATCATGGCTGGAACCTTAAGTATTGGTACTATTAAAAGAAAGAAATAATCTTTGAGCTAAACAATAAACAATTCACACTAGAATACGCCTTCCTGATTTACACATAAATGCTGCCATAACATGATTGAGGTTGAATGATCAGCTAATGTCCAATGGATCTTCCAGGATCTCTTAGAATTGGTCAGCCTTCCATTCTTCCCTATGTGCTTGTTATCTATGTAAATTTGCTTGTCGGCAATTAACACCAAGCCAGTTTCCTTGGTCTTATCTGCCTGGGCAGTGTAATGATGCAGAAACAAGAGATTGGATGGGAAGATCCCCAGATCTCTGGCAGATGAACACAGCCAGTTAGTCTGGTAATGGGCAATTGCCAGCTATGAGGATGTGTGTATGGCTGCTGGCTGCTGGCTTGGAGGAGAGACTGGTTACTATACAGAGAATCACTGGAATCACAGCCACCACAGCCATGGCTTGAGCCCACTATTTCCAGGCTCTGACTATACCAAGATATCCAGGATGTGGGGCTTTTTATTGTAGCGATTTTTAGTCATCATGATATCAACGTGTTCAACGTATCTTGACATTGTATTTTTTATGACTTACGGGTTGATAGCTAGGACTGTATTTTTATGGCTAAGGGTTGGTGGAACATTGTAATTTTACAGCTAAGGGTTGGTAGGACACTATTTTTATGGATAACGGTTGTGGAACATTGTAATTTTATGGCTAAAGGTTGGTAGGACACTGTATTTTTATGGCTAAGGGTTGGTGGAACATTGTATTTTTATGGCTAAGGGTTGGTAGGACATTGTATTTTTATGGCTAAGCGTTGGTAGGTTGTCAGACTTAAGAAATGAAGATCCTGAGTTTGCACCTACCCTGGGGGCCTGGCACCAACACAACATCGACATTAGTTACCCTTCTGATGTGGCCATAATAGGATGCAATTTTCTGCCTGAACTCGGTTATCATCCTCTCCACACACAACTATGAATATATTTTCCTAGACAATATTGCTAGCGGGCTGGCTGACTTCCAATTTTACCGTCTACATGGTATAGTAGAGAATAGTTCTGTATACTGGAAGATTAGGATGCAATGACTGTGTATGGTGTATACGACGCAATTGTCATCATAATTCATTTACTGTACACCAGTTGCAGACAGTGTCTCGCATTAATGCACGTTCCAGGTATCTACATTAACCTTTTCAGGCATTTGTACCTGTGTCCCTGTTTGGCATGAAACTACTTGCTCTGCATGTGAGAGTGATTATGGAATCACTGCGGGAATCTTTAACCGATTTACGACGATAGCTCTGCAGGTAAAAGGCTTGTTAATCTGAGCCATTTCAGTTGTTTGCCTAATACCTGTCCCGGCCAGGCGGACAATCCTTACTGTCAAGCCATGCATGCATTCGACAGGGTTCTTCTACTATGATTCTACCTTAGATCATTTCCAAAAGAACACAAGAATAAGATAATCTTTGAAAAATCTAAAAAATAATTTGCCCCTGATTATATCAAAGTATGCATCAATATTGTATTAGTAGATGTAAATACTCCCCCTTTCCCCTCTCCCTCCTCCCAAACCCCCATCCCCTTCTCCAGCAATACCACTTTACTACACACACCACAAAATATTTTCAGAGCAAAACATATTTAATTTAGAAAATGTCTGGATTGAAAACTATATGGGTTAAGGCCATTAGATACTGGTTTCTCTCACCTGACAAGCACAGTGTTCTTGCTTGCATGAGTTTCAGTTGTTAACTGCTCTGCAATTATCGCAGATGTGTGTTAACAGTTCATTAAGCAATTAAAGTGGGGCCCACAGTGGCATTACCTCGAGATGTGTGCGTGATTACTTATTGATGTTGAAACTGTAGTGTTAATGGCCATGATTATCGGATCATTTACCTGGTATCAAACTACAAGTGAGTGCTGTGATTGCTGCAACAAGATGCATTGATTGCACTGGTAAAAAAAACCTACTATGGTGGCTCGGCTTTGTTAAAAGGTATTTAAGGCGATTTGGTTTTTAAGAGGCCGGGCTACACATGATTTTTATATGCAATTAATATAAAATAAAAGTCATCGGATATGGATGAAATGTTCTCGTAGTTAAATTAATTAATTTCAGAAATTACATTTAGTGATATTTCTTTTTTATGAATGATGATGTCACCACTGTTTTTTCCCAATTATCTCTGCCAATACATTTTATATACTACAGTAAATCATATAGGCGCTGCAAGTGAAGCGAATTCTATTTATAGACTTACCCAGTTTATTTATTTTTGTGATAAGCTTGTAGATGAAATGTGCATAATTGTTGTCTTTTATACGTACCTTACGTTGCCTCACGATTTATTACCTGTGAACCATGCTGAACAACATAATTCATCTCTGAATCAAACAGAAATTTAAGGATACCATCCTTTGTAATGTCGTATTAAGATTTTCTTTGGATTTTTTGGTCATTATAAAGGCATAGACTTCTGTTAGCCTATCACCGGAATCCCTAGTTTTAAATGATATTCTTCGAAATTCTAAATATAGACATGATGCACTTGCAGCCGCTATTTAAATGTAAAAATAAATTGGCTACAATGTTTGGACTTGAAATTCCTATTATCTTTCATTATTATTGTTACCTTTTTATTTCTATTTTTTTGTTCATACTTGAATACATGTCTACATAGCAGTTTAACATGCTACTGAGCCATGTACTGCCTAATATACAAGACCTTAATCACTATGTTTATTCATTCTCATTAGGAAATGATACATTGCAACATTACCAAACTCAGAATCATGAGGTTAATATAGTAGATCAGCTGTATTATTGACAATGATCCACCTAGATACAATCCACTTTGAATTTCTCTTAATGTTTTATCCATTGTGTTATAGACCGAGAGTTGAGCACCTGTCAGCAATTCGCTCCCTAACAACAGTTATTTATTGCTTCAACTCTAAAGGCTTTCATGTTTTTATCCAATACATCCCTATTTCCTGTCTCCATTTGAACGTCAGAGGGGAGGTGGGGAGGGTATTTATTTACTGTGGTAGAATGAAAGAACACTTTTAGTAATGATCGATCAAATGTTTGCCAATTTCTTTCTATGGAGTAAGAATAACATTGACACACTTGTATTCAACGTGGAGTGGAAGACTACAATATACCAGGCACAGATTGGTCAGTTGTTGATCAACCGATTGCGTGCATCTGTGATATTTACGGTGATTAAAGGAATTAAAACAATGGCAAAGATGGCAAGGGTTTGGAAATATTGTAATTAAAATATATATATGTTTATTATTTGGTTTAATCATTGATGTGAATTTATTAATGCTTTCCAACCAGAGATGCCATAATAAAGAACGGTACTTGTGCTTAATCCAGCAGGGAGAGGGTTAACTAATGAATATACAAAGTTTGGCAACATCATTTATCAGAGTTTCTGTATTCAAAAGATACCCTAAGGAATGTAGGGCTGGATAGTACTGTCAATTGTTTGTGAATTGTATACTAATATCTACCCTATGTACATGCCGATTCTGTTCCCAGTCTCAGCAGTTAACCATATAGCAATCACTTGTACATCATGAGAAAACAGCAGCAGTGGCAGAAAGAAAAAATATCCTTCGAGATCACTTGCTGACTCGCCTTGTCACCGGGGGTTCAATTTATTTTTCTTGTATACGGTCAATTACAGTTTTCACACCTAAGCTCCACTCTTTCCTGATTGCTTTGGGTCCAATGACATTAAAACAATATTCTTGCCATGAGTCCCCCACCCATCCACTTCCAGACCAGCACACACACTTTTGTTAATACTCGGTATCACTTATTCAAAGGGACAGCTTTTAAATAATTGAGGACGGTGAGTTAACTGTTAGGTATAGACCCTATTGATTCCAAAGCTCATGTCTATGTCCGTTTTGACGGTGTTCATTACATCTCACGTCGCTATGTTATTCTGGAAGTTCACCCAATCAGACAGTGACAGCGGAGACACGACAGGATGGACGATCAGGTACTGCCAGTAACTGGGGTTTGGTGGGAGCTTGTATACAAAGCAATGTTAGCTAAAAGTAACAGCAGGGACCTTCAGGAAGACACTCAGGAAGATTGGGCACTGAGGCTGGTGATAAAAGCCTGCACAGAAGATGTTGCTTGAGGTATAGCTGCTAGGGAAAGTGCAATCTTGCACAAAGCAATAATCGCATTACATAGCAATGTTAAAATGTACCTAGTACTAACTACAGCATCTCCAGTATTGCACAAAACAATCTTAACTTGAGTGACATACTCTAGGCTAGTGCAATATTTCATTTACCAGTCTTTGATAGTCCTTGTTACGTCACAAATGGGTGAAAGATTCCCGCAGCGATGTTAAACTCGAATTCACTCACTCCTTTTTATGAACAAGAATGAAAAAAAATAAAAACATAAAAATAATTTCATTTAAATTTCCAAAACCAATTTTGCCAAGGATTATGCTTCCTTTGGATTGGAATCATAATGTACATTACTTGATATATCAACTTGAAATTATAGATGCATTGCCATAGGAATATGCTACAGTACATCGTAGTGTTAGTACCATTACAGCTCGACTCCATTTTGATTATTGATACAGAATCAGATCTACATACAAAACATTAAATAGGTTTGTTGAGAAGATAGGCCTTGGACCTGTCTATGTAACAGTACATCGTCTGGTCACCCTGACACGATGCAGTAAATCTTCTCGATTAACGTCTACAATGTACTTATGTCTTGCCGCACAGTCTGCTCCACCAATAGGTGATTCTCTGTGCTTTTTGCACACCGAGACCTACATTCTGTGGTTGTGCTAATACAATTCTCTTCAAATTGCAGACTAGAAGGTGTGGACACGTTCAGAAGGTGTGGACACGTTCAGAAGGTGTGGACACGTTCAGAAGGTGTGGACACGTTCAGGCTTACAAAGCTGATCATGTTCATGGAGGGCGCGTTCATGTTAAACTAATCTGATCTTTGAAAGAGAATGTGTTCATGCTACCAATCAGAGATCATGTTTGTTATCTATAGGAAGACATATCCTTGCTACAAATCTGATCATGTTTATAGGAGAACATGTTTATGTTTATGTTTATGTTCAAATCATAGCAAGGACATGTTCATGTTCAAATCATAGCAAGGACATATTCATGTTCAAATCATAGCAAGGACATGTTCATGCTTACATGTTTATGTTCAAATCATAGCAAGGACATGTTCAGACTTACAAAGCTGATCATGTTCATGGAGGATGCGTTCATGTTAAACTAATCTGATCTTTGAAAGAGAACGTGTTCATGCTACCAATCTGATAATGTTTATAGGAAGACATGTTCATGCTTACTTCACATAGCCATCATACCGATCATGTCCATAGCAAGGACGTGTTCATGCTTACCAATCTTGGCATATTCATAGAGGACTCTCGTTCATTGTTCATTGCCAAGCTGATCATGTTTGTAGTGAAAGGGCATTTAACCTTCTCCCTGCTGGATTAGGTACAGGCACTACTACAGGCATGGAGAGGGTTAATACTTATATAAGGCCATACAGTAGTTATTTTATTCCATGGTTTGTGTATTTTTCTGTAATAATTTTTGTCAAAAATATAACTAAAATTGATCATGTTCGTAGTAAGGGTGCGTTCACTGCTTACCTAGCATAGCCACCACACTGATCATGTTCATAGTGAGGCTGAGAGGAATGTCCGCCTTGCCGATGATGACGGCCACATGACCCAGACCGCCACCCGGAACACACGCCACACACAGTAATCCGAACTGGATGTCCTTGTGGACAGGAAGTAGCATCGCCAGCCCAAACGCCACCTGGTGACAGAAACATGCGTTAATGACAGTACCGTAATTTTTGTCGAAGAAAATACTACGTTTATAGAAGGATAAGTGATGAGATGGTGCACATCAATGTATATTATATTTATGTGAATTATAATATGCTTCACATGGTTTCCATTTTAAAATGTACAATTTTAATAGTATTTTCCTTATACCAGTGAGTTATGGTAATAACATTTTGTATTTCTAAGAGATATAGAATCCAATCACATATTAAATTCATGGTCTAGTTTGCTTTAAAATAAATATCATATGAGTAAAAAAAATCCCACTGTGACGTTAAATGATAAATAAATTGTTGCACCAAAGGGTACTTTAATAAATAAGACACAATTATTAAGTTATTTGTCAAATTTACAAATTGTAATATATTGAAAATGAACAACACTTCTGTTGTAACATTATCTATGGCAATGGAAGCCAGCGAATCAATGTTTTAGTAGTAATTCGGTAAATGGTGTCACGGGAACTGTAAAAAGCAGGAATGGACATGAATAAAGATTGGGAAATGTCAGAATTAGGATTAGTTCTTGTTCCTTGTCCACCATGAGTGACCCCCTTAGGGAGGCTGCTGGACATTGATTTCCACTCTCACATTTACAGGGAGTTGGTCTCTATGTATGCCAACCACACAGAGCTATTACTTGTGTATAAGCCAGCTCAGGGTTTCCAATGTGCGCAGAATACGCATGAGCTTATCAAAGAACATTATAGTATAGTATAATGCTATTAGAATGCTTATCGTTGCAAATGGGTGAAAGATTCCTGCAGAGATGTTGAACTCAATAATCTCTCGGTCATAGTATAGCATTCTATTAAAATGCTTATCACTACCACCAGAATAATCTTTCAGTGGTTGTAATAAATATGTAACACAAAATAGATGATAAACATGCATTATTAGCATAACGCCTCAGACAGTTGTTCATGTGCTTTCACACTTGATATGTGCATGCATATTGTGTTAAATACTTAAATTAAATTAAATTAAAAACTTGAATTTTTGTGCGATGTCATCATTGGCCTTCTATCAATGAGAGAATTTCCTTCTAATGTGCTAGCCATAGGATTGAATGCCCCGATGACCTGCTTGGCAAATGCTGATGCATTTCTGTGCAAGAGAAATGTTCGTCACTTTCACATTGACCGGAGCTCATTTCACCATTAAGACTTTCTGCATATAGATGGCAACCTTTCCACTCTCGATGTTTCTTTCCTCATCATTCCCTGAAGATATCTGCTGGCTTTGTTCGGGCAGAAAGAAGTCAAATTATGGTTATGCGGTGCTGGCCTGTTAAAGTCTGACTTATGGTGGCGTGACTGCTGAATATACATGATGGCAGTGGTTACAGATGGCATTAAGGCCTATTGGAGGGTATTTCTGAGGGGAAAATTACACCGACAGCATCTAGCACCAATGGTGGTTTTGGGTGAAAATTCAATTTGTTACAAATACAATTATTATTGATCAATTCCCTGTGGGGTTGCTATTTTCTTTTGCTGACTGACTTTTCGTGCAATCATTGGGTTTGTGCGAAATATTATTAGCTTGTAGGCATAAACAGAATAACAATTTATTCAATTACATTTATTTCTGAATAACTGAGCTGTAGCCCAGTTTGACTGTGTGGATCTATTAATTTCCTCATTATAGATCCACAAGATTAGGATTCAAAGTAAAATGTATGTCGATTATAGATGATTTATGGAGTGCTTGTGAATTTACTATCTTTTTATATATCCGTGAAACATTATTAAGTTACTGTGAATGTTTCAGTGTACTAAATACTTTGTAAATATATTTTGAGACCAATGGTGTGATGTTATCTTCACTTTAAATTATTAACCGTAATGTAATGTCAATTGTCACGGTCAGAGGTCTATTTTCAGAATTGTTCAATTTCATTTTTGAAACTTTTTGGAATAATCAGAGGTTTTTTTCAAACTTCGGAATTGGTCTTTTTTGTGTGTGTGCATTTTACTATTATTATGGCTATTTCTTAGAATGAGTTCTATTCCTATTACTGAATGGATTTGTTTTCAAGTAAAAGTACAAACTATTAAATTATTCAAATTGCTTTATATAAACCAGATTGTTCCACCCACTACTTGTTATTTTTCCAGGAATACAGAAGAAGAAAAAAACAACCTTAGTTAGACTTTCGATGGCCTCAATTTGCATCTGAATTGTGTTGTGTTCTCTCTCTCAACAGCCTCTTCCTCAACTGTCTTATTTCAACTGAAGACTACAGTGCAAGGTTAAAGCCCTGAATGTCCAATCATGCTCTTTATTCATGTCCTTACTAAACATGCTAAATGGGATATAATGTGTTGTGTTTTCTCTCTCTCAACAGACTCTTACTAAACTGTCTTATTTAAACTGAAGGCTACAGTGGTTAAAGCTCTGAATGTCCAATCATGCCCTTAATTCATGTCCGTACAAAATGGGCAAGCGCTTAATTGAATCGACTTCTATGTTATGTAATGGCGGTAACCCTGAAAAGTAAATTTCATAATCACATCATTGAAGAGGATGGAGGTTAAATGGCCCATCAAAGTCTGTTGATATGGCTCACCATGGGTCTTTAGTGAAGGATAATATCCGGTTATTTACTTCCATATTATCATGATTATAGAGTGGAGGTCTTTGGGAATGACTCAACAATAACCACATGAGATCTAATTATCAGGGTATTTACTCCAGTCCTTGTAGTGGAGTACGGGACGTGGAATACGGGTACTGATTTTGGTCGTTAATGCGGACATATTGCACGCATACATTGTCGTTATGGTTCCAGAAATCAAAGGATGTGTGGTCTTCCACCTCCGGAAAACTCTTATGTTGCATTACACACATGCACACACACACACACACACACACACACACACACACACACACATGCATGCACACACACACATGCACACATGCATGCACACACACACACACACACAGTTATGAATTCCCCACATAGAGACAGACACTAAGCTTACTTCAATCTAAAACCAGATTAATTTTATCCTTTCCCTGCTAGTAGTATTATGACGATCGTAACTGCTATATTAAGGTCTTTTCATTGTCCGCTACTGGATTTATTTGTATGCCCTTTCATGTATACAATGTGTTTAATAGTCTAAATTTATCATTATTTCTTAAGAAAACACATTTTCAGTAAGTTTGCATCCACCTATTTCCTATAGACCCTATTTCCAACTATTTTAGTCTTTTTGCATCCAACATTACAATTACCGTATATCCACTCATTGTACTCTATATTAGCCATATTACAAAAGATTGAATTAAACTGCCATGCCTCGCAGAATGTCTTGAATATGTCGAAACTTGTCTTCGTTCTGTTTACTGACCTCGACTCTAAACTTAGTGACTTATGTCCGACACAGATGTATGCATTTCCAATCTCCTGATTCAAATTGCATCAAATCAAAGACAGATATAGAATATTTCGCTATAAACAGATTAAGGGGCTTGGTTTTCAACCCTACAAACATTTGTTCAGGCCAAAATCAATAAGTCGGACCATGCAATTCCATCATTCTGCCTGCAAGGGGGCGAGTACCAGGCTCTTAGACATGACAGTTGCACCGATAATGGCGGAATTGGCCACCGCAGATTAGTTCAAAAGCAAATTTGTCTGCAGCCACCTAGAGGCGAGTGTGTCAGGGGAAAGAACTCTATATTGATAAATGGTCAAATAATTTAATTTCGGCTCTGCACTTTGCACCACGAGGGATGCAGAGTAATCACTCGTGCCGTGATTTACGCCGGCTGCAACGATGGTGCACATTAATTTGTTGATAGGGTCAGTTTGGTAGTACGTATAAGCAATTGTGGGTCGAAAGTGTGCGAATAAATTTAATATGTAATCATATTACTTTTCTATTTTTTTTGTTTTTTGTGTGGAAATGCAGTATAACTGGTGACGTCATGCCCTATGTAAATGTGTACTTTAATTTTTGTTACGTATGGGTGAAAGATTCCGCTATGATCGTGTGAGAAAGTTACTTTCGCAATCATTGATGCTAGAATCCTGGGATGGGATTTGAACCTGGGACCTTTGTCTCCAAAGTCCAAACATTCTACCGTTGTGCTACCGCCTGCAATAATATGCATGCTGGATATGCGTTTCATTTCTAGCTCCTAATTATGTCCAAAACGTCCACTATTATACAGATTTGTAATTCTATGCCTTTTTATTGCCATTATATATTTTCTAATGATCGCATTTAGGGACATTAAGCATAGATACTTATGTTGTGGTAAAGTGATCAAAGAGAAAATAAATCATAATAGTATGTGCATTGGATAATATTTAATATTTCTTTTTCTGACAATCCATTTATGTGCTTCATTGTTAGTTTCATCAGTTGTTATTCTTATAATCACTAATAGTAATAATTAATAATTAATAATATACAATGCTTGTTTTCCATACTTATAATAAGAAACCTTTATGTTGATGACAATATGATACACAAAAAGAATTGGTGGTTATATCGGTGTAGATTTAATTAACTACTTGATCAGCTATCTACATCTCAATGTAAAAATAGGAACTAGAAAACTATTCTTCCTTTACCTTCGAGCTTCTCCCTGCTGAATAAAATCAAAGTGTTCTATTTCTGCATGTGATCGGGCAACTTAAGTTGCCTTCAGCAGGGAGAGGGTTAAGAAATCCTCAACTTAAACAAATTCCGAGTCTGATGACGTAGTTCAACATGTTCCTAACCTTCCATTTTCATGAGATGATATGTGTCCTGTACCACCTTGTAGCTGGGTTCGTTTCGGAAGGCGTGAGACCACACCTGCACCATCTCCAGAATCTTGCCCTTCACCGGGTCTGTCTTAGTCTGAAAACAGTGTTAGTCATTGCTGTCAATTTCATGTATTCACACAATGCTATGAAAAAGCATCACCCACCAGACTTAACCCTCCCTCTGCTGGGTAAATACCATATAACTTAACTATATAGCATCTGGAGTTGCCTCCAGCAGTGAGAGGGTTAAAATAAACATGTGTTGTATATGGTGGCATGTTAAATGCTGTTTTCACTAAATATTTTGAAATTTAACAAAAAATATATATTTAATATTGAAAGTATTGCAGCTATTGATGTTGCTGATTTCCTTCTGCCCTAAACTGACAAGCCGTGATATAAGAGAAATAATCTTGAAAGCGCTAAAAACACCAATTCAAATAATAAATAATAAAATATTTTTCATTTTATTAATTGGGCTTTAGAGCTGCTTTCAAGATTCTTCCACTTATATCACAGCTTGTCAGTTTAAATATCACAGCTTGTCAGTTTAGGGCAGGAGGAAACCCACAACATCCATAAATAATGAAAATAAACATTACAAAATAGAATCAATACCAAAGCATTAAAGTAGTAATAATGAATACAAATATGTTTGACAATGAAATATGTCAATAAGCCATGGTATGTCTTTAAAGTAGAACTATAGTAATATATTATGAATAATAAATAATGAACTTAGTGACCTTTGCCTGGTCCTTCATGAACTCCATGAACTCCTTGGTGGCGACCTCCGAGTGGATGAGAGATCCGCAGTTCTTCATACACGACTCCAGCACCTGAACACCACATGTGTCATGTTAGTGTTAGACACTACCAACCAGACACCTGGCTACTGACCAGACACTACCCACCAGACACCTGTCTACACACTCAGACTACCCCACCTAGACACTACCCACCAGACACTGGTCTACCCACCCAGACACCTGTCTGCCCACCCAGACTACCCCCACTATCCACCAGACACCAGTCTACCCACCCAGACTACCCCACCCAAACACTAACCACCAGACACATGTCTACCCACCAGACACCTGTCTACCCACCCATACTACTCTACCCAGACACTACCCACCAGACACTACCCACCAGACACTACCACACCCAGACACTAACCCATCCAGAAACTACCCACTAAACACTACCCATACACCTGTCTACCCACCAGACACCTGTATGCCCACCCAGACGCACCCTACCCAAACACTACCCAACTCAGACAGACACCCTCCAACTAGAAACACCATCCCACTTAGACACTCCCTCCCACTCAGACTTGATACCACTTAGACACACTCTCCCACTCAGACACCATCTCATCCAGCTATATTCATAACAAGACATGTACCCTTAGAGTAGCAACAACCTACCTTCTGACTTAAAATATAATAACAGCCCTACCCATCCAGTCAATAACTTACCCACCCACCTATCTACATACAAACACACCCACCAAAGGACACACTGGATAGGTATATAAGCGAAAATTGTTTTTCACAGAATAACTGTAATATCAAACAATCTATCCACCCATGACAAGAATAATGAAAATGATGCAGTGTACAAGATGACAACAAGATTAGCCACAAGTATCAACATTAGCCACAAGTATCAACATTAGCCACAAGTATCAACATTAGCCACAAGTATCTATTAATCCATACAGTATGTACAGTATGTTGTTACTGTCACATTGAACTGAATCAGTGATAATATAGGTTATAAACCACCAGTTAAAATCCCATAGACGACAGTGTTAACGTATTTATGCATAACAACTGATTCAGTGATTCAATACCACAAAACAACTTACATTGCAAAGTTCAGTTCCCCAGTAATGTAGAAATCAAAGAAAAAACACATGTCAAATTGTTTGTTTACGTTTCA
>JAUTBV010103748.1:0-15393 GCA_032361325.1 Lepetodrilus fucensis | reverse complement strand
TGTCTACCAAACAGCGGTGGAAAGGTTTTTGGAAGTACAAACATGATTTTATGTATGTCAAGTGAATGTATTTTACAACCATAAACATCTGTGATATTATGCCTTTAAGGTAGTAAACGATCTCACATTGAACTATTGATGACGGTAATGCTTCCCTATAATGTACTTCGTCAGCCTCTGATGTCATTGCCCACAAGACTGGACACGATTAAGACGTGACCTTGGTGTACATAGGTCATCTTGGAATTAGTTCGCCATGTGTACACTTTATTCGTGGATGTAATTCTGATGACAACGTGATAGTGTTCATCTGTGATGGTCCTCAATCACCAATGACCTGTTCTGGTGCCTATTGGAGAGAGGGAAAGAGATGGAGAGAGAGGGGGAGAGAGAGAAAGGGAGGGGTGGGGGAGAGAGGGAGAGATAGAGAGAGAGGGAGAAAGAGATCATTGTAAAATGACACTCAATGTGTCTACATCTTTAATCATACATGTTGGCCAGTGATCTTGAATAACGAACAAAAATAACACGACACGCAGGCATGCAAGGATAAAACGTTACCCGTCCTCGCTGAAAATATCCCGTCAGGGGCGTGCGGACGGGCTCTATTTCGAACACTGAAATTCTAGGATGATTCACAGATACCAATTTCGTCTTCACTAAATACATCTGAATTGCATAAGTTAGAAATAAGTAATTTATGTTACCCATGCATTCCAGGTAAAATAAAATAATCAATTAATAAAACCTGTCAAAAGAATATCAGAACATGCATGGATTACACATTTATACACTAAAACATTCATGACATTGATGTGATTTTGAAAAGGACTGTTGAGCCACATCATGTAACTGGAATACGTTACCTCTGATTTGTCATGAACTAACGATTACCAGAGAAGAGGTCAAGTCTATAGAACCCAATCTGAGAGCAATGTGACCGTGTGAAGAGCTAATATCCGGGACAGATTTCGATTGAGAATGTCCCAGTGATTCTAGATCGTCGAATTATGTGTGCTGTAGAACATCAGTTCCATTCCATTGCTTGATGTTTTAAGCCAGTTATTGGCGCCACAATGTGTGAACAATTACTTTCTTGTTCCTGGTATGTATCAGCTTTATCAGATAACATAAGGGAGTATGTCATTTTAAATTATTTACAAGCATTTGTGACACCTATGACGATATGTACTCATATTTCTATGATTAACATTTCTCATGACACTCAAAATAGAATGGTATGACTTGTAGGTAAATAATGTGGTTTTTTTTCAATCTACAGATAAGGTGGCAATGGCATTGTATTTCTTTTAATGTAATGTTTAGTGACAGTGTGATTGTATTCGCGAATACGCACATGTATGTATGTTATCCGTTCATATGTACCGGTATATTTTTTGGTATAATATGTAACGTGATATAGCTTTTATTAGATTGCATCAACACAGTCAGCCATACCCTATTAAAATACCGTCATTGAAGGGGGAAAAATGTCGATTAATCAAAATGGATTCAATAAATGTGGGTTATGTTTTCAAGAACGACTTTAATGTTTTCGTGAGCAGAATACACAAATGATTGTTTCTAGTATTTCCATTAACACATTTTATCCCACACAAAAAAGTAGGCTATGCTACGAAATAAATCGAATGAATTGTATTAGTTGGTGTCACATTGCATTTACCCTTCATCTACATTTTTGTACTTGCTTAAAAAAAAATAGTTTGACGTATTAATATCGTATAATTTAATATGATTATGGGTATTCGATTGACAAGCTTGAGATGTGTAGATAGCTATATTATTCTACCTTGCATATATTCATGGACTAGATATCAACGTGCACGTGGGCGGTTGGATATATGACGTCTAACTGAAGTTATACGATCAGGATAACTGACATTTCAATTTTATATGAGCGAGGATAATATACTATGTCATGGAAGGTCTCTAGAGGAATAATGTCTCATTTATTTAACTTTAATGTATATAAATATCAGATATATCACACGTGAGATGCACAGCATAATTATTTCTCATGATGAGCTACGTATAATGGCACCGCTACATGTTTTATAACATATATAATACTGGTGGCATTTATCAGCATCTAAAGCAAACACGTCAAACGACTAGTACCAACGGACTGGAAGCACAGTTTTGTACAAATTAGTTTGAAAACATGAATTGCTCATCAATGTATGTCGAAATGAAATACGCTTAAGAAACGAAATCAAAATAGTCCCAGTTTTTCTTTTACTGGATGTCGGGATACGACATGATCTGGCTCCGGTTGCGCAGAACATTCGTAGCTACAACGATTGCTCTGCATGTGTTCTGGGCAACGGTGATCCTTTCGCGAAACTCTGTTATCCACTAAGCGACCATAGCGCTTTCTTTGCCCATAGCTACAACAACTGCAAAGAGAGCGCTATGGTCTCTAGCGAATAAGAGACCTTTGTGAAAAGATACCCTGGGTTGTATACAATGGCATATACTGGTGTTATACACAGCAGGGGGCATATTCTAGAAACGTTCTTACGAACGTATTAGCCAAAGAACAGTCCTTAACAATTCGTATAATATGGATACGAACCGTTCTTAGGCTAAGAAGTTCCTAATATAAGATCGTTTCGAGAATAGGCCCCCTGGGCCGGTATTCATAAAAGGGCTTAAGTCAGTTTTTGCTATATATTTGGTCTTCAAAAATTGACTTAAATCCTTTTATGAATACGGCCTCAGATGTCTTACTATATGACATTAGTGATGTCTCATAACCGGTAACACAACTTTAGTTAGTAATACTCATTATAGTCCGGACATTCCGATTGGTTAGTTATCGAAAATTAGAGGTGATAGCGGCTACAAGTGCGTTATGTCCATTTTTAGAATTTCGAATAATATCATTTAAAACTAGGAATTCCGGTGATATGCTAACAGAAGTCTAGGCCTTAGATTGACTAAAAATTCAGAGAAAATCTTAATACGACGTTACAAAGGATCGTATCCTTCAATTTCTGTTTGATTCAGAGATGAATTATGTTGTTCAGCATGGTTCACGGGTAATAAATCGTGAGGCAACGTAAAGTACGTAAAAACAAAACAATCATGCACATTTCACCTACACGCTTATCACCAAAATCAGTAAACTGGGTACATCTATAAATAGAATGTGCTCCACTTGCAGCGCCTATTGTCGTCAGGACGAAACCGTCCTGCGACAACGCCGCATTGGACATACTCTTTATACTCATTCCTATATTTTAAAGGCGAGGATAGACCTCGGTGCATTGGGTGTGACGAGGACCTCACAGACAAAACCAAATATTTGTTTTTGTTAAACCTTCTTCTAGGTATAAGAAACTTGAAATTGCTAAAGCATTCAATCAATCTTACAGGAAGAAAAATGCAACAATGATAGCCACAATATCTGACCTACATACATACCGAATCCCTACCCATTCACAAATAACCTACCAGGCCCCCGTTCCACAGAACGAACATAGCGCTACGAGAGTCGTACCTCCCTAACACCTCCATGTTAACATACACAAGCTATGACTCTCGTAACATTACGACTGTTCTGTGCAACAGGCCCCAAGGTAAGTAAACACTCGAACATCCGTCTACACAATATGCCTATGAGTCATTATCAACACTCTTGAGCAAACCCCAATTACTATTATATATGTCTGTTGTTGCAAACATTTCCATAACCTCTCCTTGACTCATGAAAAAGTGCTGTTAACCCTTTCCCAGTCGGATTAGGCGCAGACCTTTTTCTTTAAAGCATCTCTGGTTGCCTTTAGCATTGAGATGGTTAACCAGACAGCTGACTCTACAAACTGAGACTTGGAGGGGTACTAATGTGTCGACTATAAATCTGCCCTGAAGAAACGTCCGCAACGGGACGTGATAATCCCGCTAAACACGTTGTAAGTCGCGTCGCATTATGTCTGTTTAATCCGGCGTGATCTGGGTCGAGACCAACGTTCCGATCGAGGAGCGATCGTGCACTCAGGTGTTAATGATGATAAAATATACTCTTAAGTTTGAAGCTTCATGATACTGGTTGTAAAAATGTGGTTGTGATGCTTCGATCACAATTTACTGGGTTTACTTAACAAGATAATTATGATAATAACAATGAAAATGGAAATTTAATCTCTGGGTCTTGCTTCAATCTTTGAATATTTTAGAAGAACCCCAATTCAGCCAAATCATTGAAATTTGTAGATTTCTGTGTATCCATGGAAACTTTCGTCAAATTATTTTCTAATTTCAACCATTTTTGTTTTACTCTTTATTACCATAAAGTATTTGATTCAAATACCATCTTTAACCATGATCTGGTTTATTAACTCTCTCCATGCTGTAGGCATCCAGCAATGCCCTGAGTGCAGTGATTGTGCCTAATCCAGCAGGGAGAGGGTTAAACAGTGTTAAAGAGATGGTGAAATGTGCAATATAGTACATTATGTAATTGCAGTGCTGTACTTTCTTTATTAACGTTCTCAATGCTACAGAGAACAGGAGATGCCCTATGGACATGATTTAACAGTGATCGATGCTAATAATTCAGCAGTGAGAATTTGAGGTAATTTTAGAAGTATGGAAATACACAGTGGCGATGGCTCACCTTTAACTTGACGCCTCGCTGCGTCTTGATGATGAGATAGTGTGAGATGCCGCTGGCGTTCTCGTACTTTGGCACGCGGACAGACAGCGCGAAGCACCCGGGGTGGGTGGTGCTGTCTCGGACGATGAAGGAGCCGACGTCCTCCTGCTGCAAGATCTCCAGGGCAATTTCCCTGCAAAAGAGGACAGACTGTAGATACAAAAATGACCTAACTTGAGGAATGTTCTATTATTTCACAATTTTTATTTGTATGAGCTGGTTCTGATGAAACAAGGATGATAACTGCACTGTGACAGATACCAGTCTTGTCAACTCTCCATATAAGTTTTTAAATTGGGGTTTAGAGCCACTTTCAAGATTCTTTCACATCTATCACGCTTGTCAGTTTAGCGCAGGAGGAAACCCGCAACATCCGTAGCACTGAAACCTGCGAGCACCGGCTGGTACCCACAGACCAAGGATGATAACTGCATTGCCACTCTATAGACAGAGCATCCTATCAATATCGCTATCAATAACTTTCGTGAACATATGTCGGCCCCCGTGGCAGGATTTGAACATGGAACCTTTGGCTCCCAAGTCCAACATTCTACCACTGTGCTACCACCTGCCCTCTCAATAGAAGTAAAACGATACTCGATTTCATCTGGTTCTCACCAACAGAAGTAATACTTTAAGCCAAGAGGATACCACAGACCACAGACAACTATGTAATTTCGTAACGACAGATACACAGTCTGTCAACACTATCATCTTTCAAACTTAAAAAAGATTTAAAAGTTACATAGAAGCACTGGGATAAGCTAGGCCATTTCAACTGGAGACAAATTTTGGTGTCGAATTTCAGAAACTATCATTGCGGGTCGTAACTGATGACAGGCAGATTCGAACCTGAGAACTCCACATTTTATGCATGGGATGGTACTGAATAACCAAGAGTATCAGCTTCTACTTTAACCCTCTTTCTCCAGAAATCGGCCAGAAAGGTTCTATAGATCAGTGGCTATGACTAACCAAGTATCAAAAGGGTTAAAAGTTGATGACGAATAGAAAAATACTGGAAATCATTTGTCTACCGGTATCTACAAAAGAAATATATCAGGTAAACTTTCAAGAATTTTAATTTGTAACTTGGGTGATTGAACATATTTACCGAACCAATTATAATAAGTGTATTTACTTTCAAACGTTCTTTGAGGAAAATTCCTTTCCATAATGCAATGAATAACATCTGTGAAATAGATAATGTTAACAAAAGGCAATGATGGTTTTATCTACTACAAAAGACATAACTCTGCACAGACCCCAGTGAACAAAAGAAATATAAAAAAAAACATAATCAATGTTCTCGCCATTTGTCATTGTCACAGATGCAGGAGGCATGTTTTTGATTGTTTTATCATAGTCATGAAATACTGTCAAATATTTCATAAATAATTCATAATTAAGAAAATAAAAAAGTATATATTTCATGCAATTCCAAATAATACATGCATCTTAAACATGCCACTGCATGCCATTCAAGTTACTGTTTAATTAAGGATTGCTATTCAATTAAGGCAATAATCCTTCAGGCATTGAGATGCCACCCTAGATTACCCAATTTAAGAGTCAGGTAGTTCTAATGTGTTATTGTCTGACTGTCTAGTTTTATGAAGATTTTAAACATTTTTGGAAATATTTGTCTCTAACAAATATAATGTCCTTTAAAAGGACTAGGACTAGATCTTTAGCATTATGTTCTTGATTGGGATTAGAAATCTTGCATGTATTTGACTAGAAAACTAGCGTATTGTTTTACAAAAATTCTTTAGCAGGTTTCAATCCAGGACTCAGGACTTTAGCATACCTGGGTATTCCGGCCTGGTACCAGGGTGCATGTCTCAGTGACTCGTCCTCAATATGACTCCGGTCCAGACACATTAGCGATTCCAATCTGGAAGAGATGAGACACATTTTACAACCATGGACACCGTCAAACAAAACATAGCTCAGGGGCATTTGTATGACCAGATAGTGTCCTGGCTGTCGCTGCCTTGCCTGTCGTTGTTGTCGTCCTGCTCACAGCTAGGACGGCCCTGACGATAAGAGCTGGTATACAATAGGAGTTGCAAGAGCTTATGAACAACAGATGTAAGACAATGTATATCCCAGTAAACAAACAGCGGAGAAAATTGATAAGGATATAGAATATGCCTGGAGCTAGTTGTGAAACAAAACCATCGAGATCAAAGATCTCACTACGAGACAAAAATAAAACAAATATTCTCCGATAGAAACTTGCATTGAGACAGAAGCAGGTATTCATCAGTCACAAAAAATCCATTTTGATAAATATGTGTCAACAGATGTGACAGACATATTAACAAAGCACCGACGGTTTCTACAGCAACCGTGATGCACATGAACAGCATATGCAGTACAGACTCAATTTCGCTGATAAATCGTCAACGTAACAAAAATAACGATGTAGAATATAGAATTGATCTATATGCTGGTACAAGCAATCTCCATTGCATGAATTTTATTATTCAATTTCATGCCGTTAAACCTTTTCAGAATGTCATAATTTGATGATGATACGAAGATAATAAACATGTTAGCCTCAAGAATAACAGAAATCAAAGTAAAAGGATGGTCCCTAGGCCAAATGCATACTTAACAACGTGTAGGGTTTTCATGACAAATGTAATAATTTTCCCCTTATAGACTTAAAAACTGTTGCAAATAGCCATACTTAGTATCCTTGGTGTCAGATAAATGTCATCCCCCATGATTGTCCATGATTATATATGATTGTACTTCCACTCCAGAGAGAAATTAGATACATGTAACAATCATGGTACTTTATATTTCATATAACTTTCAAATTCCTCCCTTGAGGAAATGAATATGTAAAAAGTTCTAACCATTACAATTCCAACTTTCATTTTTGTTTATCGCAGTTTTTAAATTCCTTTTCTCTGACAAAATGTCACATTGCTCATTAAACATGCATACAATCAGACTATCAAAGTAGACATACATACATACACAATAATTTTATATTCTTTATTTCTTTATCAGAATTCATTTATAGTAGAATATATTGATTACTTTAAAAAAAATTGAACAAGAATATACATGTATCTTGATTGGATGGAACGGTTGGATTTATAATGGATCAATTCAAACCAAATAAAAACTCTCTCCAAAGCTAAAAAAAATAAAATACTTCAAATATTTGTATTTCTTGATGTACACTTTATGTTTATCTTATCACAAATATGGATGTTTTATCTTCATTTAATAAATAAAAAAATAGACAGAAATATTTCTGGAAATCACCCATCAGACATAATCAGAATGTAGTTAAGTGTCTGACGATTAAGTTACTAGCATTGTAGTGGTCACAGTTATAACCACGAGGCATTCCCCTGCCTCAATAAATACGACTAATAGCTTCTTGATCGCAGGCCTGTATTTGCATTAAGAAATGCCGGAATTTGTGCCTTTGTGAGCATGATCAATGGAGCCGGAACAAAGGCATATTTCCTTGCTTGCTCATATTGCAATTTTACAACAAGTAGAGATCATTAAGATATGTAATTAAACTGAAAATAGCCATAATAATAGAAACCTAAGAAAATATTTTACCAAAAGAAATATTTCATGAGCATAGTTGCATTCATTTTTACTCAAAAAACCCCAAAAACACATACATTTAACATAATGATAAAAAGAAATTCTTTTATAAAAAAAAATAATAATAAAGGATTAACTTCTTGGCTTATTACATGTATGAAATCTCTATCATATGCCGACATCAGTCTATGGCATTTTACATATTTTAAGATCTAATACCATCATACCAATGCAATATTAATGTTAAAGTTGCCTCTTTATTTGTATCACTGTCTTTATATCTAGAATTGCTAAAAGCTCTATATATTTATCAATACAGGACATCCAATTCTAATAATAAAATATGCTTACTTTGATACTTGATGATACTATCACCAAACTATCATTAATAATACTAAATACAAGAAATTCCCATCTATAACAAAATATTACCAATTTAAAAAAAAAAATTTGGTGTGCATTTTATTTGTTTTTTAATTGGGGTTTAGAGTCACTGTTTAGATTGTCTCACTAATAGTAAGACCAAATATTGTAAAATATTACTAAATATTTTCACTATTTTAAATATTACGAAACATTAGCATCATCAAACATAAAAAACATTCAAGCATTTCCAAAATAAAATGTTCAAGCATTTCCAAACATTACACAATATGAAAAAAAATTGACCTACTACTTGTTGGGCAGTTCAAAGATCTGAGTACTCATATTCCTAACCCATTAGCCCTTCAGGTACTCAATAAACGTGACATAACCAATTTGTTAATTACAATTTCCAGGGTCCCAAGAGAGCAAAGGTAAAATGAATATTGGTAATTTTGTAATACTTCCATTAAACAGCACCTGGGGGGAAATCAACAGACTCCATTTAGGAAAATAGAGTGGGTACCAACTCATGCAAGAGCATGATCCTCGTCGATTACAAAGATTAGACGAGTGGCATGTTGACTCCATTCAATGATTGATTGCGACACACAATTAGGTGAATAAACACCAGCAGGAATCAGAGGCAACTGATGTCAGTCAAACAGGGATGAATTTAGAAGTTGAAAAATCCAAAATAAAATATGGTCCAATTCCAAAAAATACCACAAAATACCACAAAATTCAAAAAATGATCTATGATCCCTGTGCAATAGTATTTATTTTATACAGAAACCATACATTTAATCAAAACCAAACATAAAAAAAATAATATCTAAATAATTTGTCCATATATCAAAAGACATACCAAGGTAGTATTCATACAGGGATGGCCCTTAACTTTAAAATGTACTTGCCCAAATAATGATACAAATAACAAAACATGAAATTTCTACTAGAGTACCTTTAACATTAGTAGAAATGGATCGGGCCGCCGGGCAAGTGGTAACTTCTATCCCTGTTCATGTATGAAACAAATCCATACATATGAAAAACCAAGGTAATTTTCATGTGGAATTCCGATAGGAGCCTCGCAAAGCCATCAGGAGTTGGAACATAAATTAAGAGGATCCACAATTGAGGATGGGTGTCTGATCATGACTACCTTGAAGTCTAATGACACCGGTAATGGGTCCGCTTCAGAGATACCGCACAATACTATCACTTACCACGTACAATGGTACACTATGCTAATGGTGCACTATGCTAATGTCCTGGGTGGGTCGTGGGTCGCGGGTGGGGGCAAGGTAATACAGGGAAAGATGGGTTCTTTACAAACCCGGGTTCACGAACCTGGGTGTCTCGGGTGTAATGGGCTGTCCTGATGTATGATGACCGATGGTCAAACAATGACTGGCGTTGATGGACATAGGGGTAAGTATCGGACATAGGGATAAGTATGGGCATGCCGAGAGATGAACAGTTTTAATGGTGCGAGTATGTATGTGGGAGAGGAAATCATATACTCATTGGTTGATGGCAAGTGCGATATCAAATTATTATTTTGGGGGTATGGGGCTTTAAGGGATGCAATGGCATCTATCTAAGCTAGGGCCTGAAATGTCAGCAGGAAGGCATTATACATGTACATGTACTTGGATATTAAAGTGGCATGTCAGTTTGGAAGGCTCAAACTTATTTTACTTATTATTTTTAAAGAAATACATCTTGACGATACATTATAAGAAACAAAGTTCATAATAAAGTAAAATGTCAGTTTGGAAGGCTAAAAATGTTATGAAAATTATTTATTTATCAGATTGTAAGAAATACTTATTGATATAAACTTTTTAGGAAACAATGTGTAAAGTGTGGAGCTGTCTGCAAGAAAGCATTGCTCATGCTTCGTTGAGAATTCAGACATTACAATGCGAAGGCAGGTATTTAGAATTGAGTGACAGGTGTGGAGTAGAAAACAAATTGATTAAGGGAGGTAAAGCTGAAAGGGGATTAGGGATTGACTTTGGAGTGGACAAACAACTTTAGTGGCAATGTGGTACTGGTTGGCCTGGGTTCAATTCTGGCCTCTGGACAAGGAAATATCTTAGTACGCGAGTACTAGACTTAGGAATGTGTGGTGTTTTTTTTTCTTTTAATTTAGTTGCTTTCAAGATTCTTTCATGTTTAATCACAGCTTGTCAGTTTAGGGCGGGAGGAAACCTACAACATCCATAGCACATAATGTTGCAGTAAAACTGTGAGCACCGGCTGGTACCGGCAAAGGATTGTAAAAGTGTGTGTGTGTGTGTGTTGTGTGTGTGTGTTGTTGTGTGTGTGTGTGTGTGTGGTGTGTGTGTGTGTGTGTGTGTGTGTGTGTGTGTGTGTGTGTGTGTCTGTTGTGTGTTGTGTGTGTGTGGGTGTGTGCGCGCGTGTGTGCGTGCTCGTGCGTGCGCGCATGTGTGTGTGGTTGTATGCACATATGCGTGTGTTTCTGTATGCGCATTTCTGTATGTACATACTTTTTGTGTAGTAGATATATTATTAATTTATTTATCTATAGAATCTTAATACACAATATAATACAAATCTTTAAAATTTACATCCATACATGAACCATATATCATATTCATAAATATGCATGAAATATTTCTGAATTATCACACCATAACATTCCTTGCAAGCAAAAGCCTGATATTTGAATAAGTTCATCCTTTTCAAGTATACTTAATTACATTTTGCACGAAAAGTGAAACCACCCAAAAAAATAACGGAATTGTTCAAAATCATTATTGGAATTCCTGTCCTGATTAAAATCATCACGACATGTGAAACAGAGCAACCGAAGTTGATGATTAATTAATGATATATAACATCATTAAAGCTAAATATAAGAACAAATACACCTTAAATTAGGACACAAAAGTATATAAAACCTTCCAACAGTTCCAATACTTAACATTAATCAACATGTATATAGTAATTTAAGAATATGTATTCAAATTAAATTCTAACAACAAATTATTATCGCCAATAAAACACTGATACGCAATGAATTGTGTGGATTTCCGCCAAACTGACAAGGTGTAATAGCACCTTGAAAGCATATGAAACATTTGTATAGACTGATGATCATCCTACAAGTTTAACCACTGTTCCTTGGGACACCTGTCATAGCCTCTAGCCATGGGAAGGTTAATTGTCTGATAATGATCAGATACCTATTGACTGTTACGGTACATAGATCTAGTGGCTACATCTTACAGCTCTGGAGATTCTACGCATTAATAAATTATACGCATTGTTTATTAAATTTAATGGACGACATGATGTGTATATGTTTTATATCCGTGGGTTGTTTTTTTACGATATCGTTAATCAGTCTGGGCCCGTTCCACAGAATAATCATAGTGCTGAATACCAAAAACCTATATTTTAACATGCTGTGGTTTTTTTTTGCCTGATGTGCACTGTGCTGAACTGTTCATGCTTCACTAACATGCAATTTAAATGTTAAGAATGTTTGCATTAGAGGTTCAATTACAAAATCAGGAGCTATTTTCATCCACATGCATATATGCACACACACAATGATACACACTCACATACACATACACACACATGCACAAACTCATTCACTCAATCAGACACACACACACACACAAAGACATACACACATGCACACACACACACACACACACACACAAACACACACTCAATCACACACATACACATATGCAACCTTCATTCATGTTAGCATTGACCTTTCGATCATTACCACTGTTCTCTAAAAAACAAAACGAAACCCCTCCTTGAAAACACCTCTCAGACCAATTTGCTACACTCATTGTACACACAGACGATCAAACGCAGGAATGTCACGGTGTGGTGTCAAACATGACGTGTATGACGTCCAAATCACCCCAATCTCCTTGACACACCATGGCCCAAACAGCAGACCAACATTTGACTTGGTTCAGGTTTTTGTGGCGATACCCGAGGATACATACAAAGTTAACATAGGAAATACAACCTTGCCTCCCTATGGGCAAACACTTGCCTCGTGAGGAACCATGGCGAACAATTATACTGATGAGATCGTTCGACGAATCCGGAAAACGTACGATCACATTTTCCAACGCTTTATACACATAACAGCATCATCAGTATACTTCTTAATATTTTATTTATCACAATAATGTAACAAAACAAAACAAAATAATATATGATAAATAAAATAAATAAAATAAATAAAATGTAAAAAACAATAATGCTGATCCTGAGATTTGAACTCGAGTTGCTGGATTGCAAGTCTAACACTCTACTGACTGAGCCAAAGGTGTAACACTAACACTGAAAGACCAGTAGGAGCATATCCTATCACACACACATACAAAATGCTTCTAACAAGGTGGCTGTTAACTATTAACGTTATCAATGTCAAATTTCACAGATATAAATTCAGTGAAGATGAGATTGTTCGATATCGATACTAGATCTCATCAGTTGATTGAGATATCCATTGATGACACATGTTACCCCAAAGGCATGGCCTTGATCAAACTGATGGTCACCCCAGGCACTTACACATGATAGTAGTAGTATACATATTACATCTTACTATAAATCGGTCAGACATATTATACATTGTGTATCATTATGCTTCTTTAAACTGAAGGCCGTCTGAGATGTCAAATAATTTTATTTTTATTTTAATATTTATTGTTAATTGGGGGTTTAGAGTTCTTTTCTAGATTCTTTCACTAATATCATAACTTGTCAGTTTAATAATCCAGGGGGGGAAAAAAAGTAAACATGTATTGTCAATACAATAGAAATTCCAAACAAACAAGTTGAGAATACTTAACATATATAATTAAATGTTACCTATTAGTAAAAAATTTCCATCAAATTATTTATGCATTCTTGAAATATTTGAACGATTTTTGTCCGGAAATGTTCCCAACTTTTAAAGTTTCAGATAATAAATAAACCCACAACGACTATTAATCATAAACGCTGTCCCCATAAATAATTTCAGAAATCGACAGCAGTGCGTGATAAAGTCAACATCAAGAAAGTAAATCAATAAACAACATTTATTTTACCTTTGCAAAACGCTCCATTTACACTGAAGAGCCACTACCATGTCATTATAAATTTGGAACTGATCGAATCGGTACTGCAACCGCGACGGCATAACGACGTCGAGAAAATGAATTTCGCAGCTTTTCTTGATGAAGAATGTTTCGAGTGAGGACCTGGAACTCCCTGATTTTATCCTGGAGCTGGATGTTCAGTGATTGGGCGCCACCCAGCCTCTCTCTCACCTGTCGCGCTCATGCCATAGGTCTATGTCTCTACGACAGCAATAGATACTCGATGCCAAACCATTATTTCTCCCGGTGTCAGAGCTCACACTAAACATGAATATCGTATTGATTTATGTATGTTGGTTGAAATAGTGTTCGGTGGGCGTTGATCATAATGTTAGAAAGGCACCGCCTTTTAAAAATAATAAATTAATGATTAAAAAAATAATAATATTATTTGCCAATTCAGGTGTGACAGTGTGTGTTGAGAAAGGCACTTTTTAAAAATAATAATTTAATATTGAAAGATTCAGTTGTGTTAATCGTGGTGTGAGAAAGGCACCACCTCTATAAAAAGATTCATTTAATATTTGCCAATTCAGCTGCAAATAGCATTTGACGATCCTGCTGTTTAATATGCAATAAAGTGTTTTATTTTCTTGGTACAGTAAGTAGACGACGGATAAAATTAATAGCCAATAGATACTTTTTTTTTACCCTCCAAACTTTAATAACGTGGGGAAAATGTCATCATAATACTTTAATTTGCTTGTACTTATAAAATAAATCTCACGTTTAAGAAAACATGTAGAAATGAATGGAAAACATAATTGGAAATTATTAAGTAATATTGAAATATTTCTCTGAGTACAATTACCTAATCTCTCTGTGATATCACAAAGGTTGTTATATTATAAATATTGCTCCAGGGGATTTTTCGTCAAGCTTTTCAACACATGTAGCCGAAACTAGCATTGCGAGGGACAAGGAATTAAAAACCTTTCAATGTAGTGAAGAGAAGGAGGCTACTTCAAAGTCTATACAAATATTATTTAATGCTCGACAGATCAGAAGCATTTGAATTCTTAACAGTTTCAAGTCCTTTTAGTTCATGGGTGTTTTGTGAAGTATGTCTGCAGAAGAGAAAGTTTTGAAATTGCTACATATAAAATTTGACATGTGTATCACCACAAAAGTTTAATGTCTTCTTGAAGTACGTAAGAACATGACAACAATATACAGACTACTAGGTAAGCAGGAGAGGATAACATCTCAACCGTCTGACTGAGGACCAATCACAGCATACTCTTCTAATCATGTGACTAACATAGTGTATGTACACAAACTGACTTACCCAGAAAATTAGCTGATTTATCGATAACAAATCAATTGAAAGGAAATCAATCACTGTTTCATACAATATCATTTTAATGTTTGAGTCACTGTAAGAAGTAATACAGATATGATTTATTGAAATCAATCTGTACAGAAATTCTGCAATAAACTTGCTGTATTCAAATTAGAATTTTCAAAAAGTTCTTGTACAATTATGAACCTCAAATTTGAATAGTATGTGAGGGCGATGCGAGAAGAATATGACAAACAGTGTATAAAACTCCAGCAATTTCACTGCCAGCCATGAGGACTGGTAAGTCTGAGAAGTTACCCGTCCTCATA
>JAUTBV010103737.1:0-15395 GCA_032361325.1 Lepetodrilus fucensis | reverse complement strand
TATAAATGCATGAACAATGACATTTCGATACCATAACTGAGACACTGGCTAAGACTTGCAAATTGCGTTCATCCTGTTCATAATGGCAATCAGTGTCACCCACCTCAGTATACCACAATGAAGGGATTAATCTGTTGACGTAATTGCACCTTATCGCCACGGCCAATTGGATTACAATGGCAAGGTACTTCTACTAATTAAATATTTAGGGTACATGTGCTAGGTACCCTACATATTGAATTAGTAGAAGTTATACTAGATAGTTTTGTTAATATACAAACAGGACAACCTCGAAAACAAGAATCCTCGAAACCTCTTTGTGTCTCTGACCATGAAAAAGCTGCACCTCAAAAATGTTCTGGTATACAGTATCCACTACACATGCTACAAGGCCATCTCTATTATATGGAGATGGTGATGGGTGAAATATGGGATGGGAGGTGTCATGAGAGATTGGATGGAATGGTTTATTTAAGTTTAGAAAATGGGATGTGGGTGTGGGATGATGTTTTGGGTGTGAGATGCCCAGATGGTGCGTGTAGGGTGATGAATGGTAGGAGTGAAGATAGGATGGTTGGTGTGATGAGATAGGATGGTTGGTGTGATATGGAATGGGAGATAAAATGGTGGGGGGAGTGAAATTGGATTACAGCTTTGAATGAATGGTGGGGTGAAATTATGATGGCACATTTTATACAGAAAATGAAAATTTTAATGTCTTCACAGTACCGGTACTGGAAATAGGATCTCAGTAAGTGTAGTTCATTACATTTTCTACTTTATTTATAACTTAGAAATTGTCCGTAAAATAAAATATAATTTAATTTATTTTTCAAGTTTACTTTTCTCTCTGCTGTGGAGGAACCGTAATGCCATACAGACTACCAGACACATTCTGTGCTGCATTTACTAATTCATCACAGAGGCTGAGTTAAAGCAATAAATGAGCATACTTTTGTTACTTTTTTTAGTAAATATTTCCTACTTCAGGTAAAGTCTCTGCAGTCAAAAGGAAACAAAGCTGCTAAGGTGAAGAGCTATGACGAAGCCTTGCAATTCTTCCGTGAAGCCCTGGACATCGACCTGTCGAACGTTGGGGTGCTGCGTGACCGGGCATCCACGTTCATCCAGATGGGGAGGTACAATGATGCCAAAGCCGACGCTGAGGGTATCATTGCCATCAATCAGAAAAATACTTATGTAAGTTCTCAATTTGTATTGATGCTGAGGTTTGGGGAGTTTTTACACTCATAATTAAAGAATGTTTGTAATATTGTGAACATTTATATTGCACCATATCCATGGTCTGAAGCATGTTCATAGTGCTACATTTAACATTATGCTGAGGTTTTGGATATTTGGGAGTTTGTATGTACTCATTATTAAAAGGCTACTAGAAGGACCATATTAACTGGAGATTCCCTAAAGAGCAGTGTCTGTGCCTAGTCAAGCAGGGAGAGGGTTAAATACATGCAATCACATATATTAACGATTTTATATTTCTTTAAGAAATTACTACATAGAACTAACAAATTATTTGCGTAATAATGTCAAGCCTAAATATAAAATAATAAATATTTTTGAATAATTTTATATCTATGCACATTTAGGGCTACCAAATCCTAGGCATGTGTCTACAACATGAACTCCAGTACAAAAAAGCCCTGAACATGTTTCTGATGGCCCTGGAACTGGACAGTACCAATGTTGAAAAGTTGACCAATCAAATTGCATCAGTTGCTTCCTTCATCTGTGGCATGTCTGAGACTTTCAGAAAGAGCCTTAAAGGTCAGTAAAATGTGTTCAACACATGTCTCTTACATTGAAATGGATTAATGTAATTATGGTAAATACATTTGAATATTACAAAAGTCTAGTACATCTCACTAACAAGTAAGGAAATTAGCCTGTCCTTGAAAATAAATTTTAATTAACAGTATTGGTTATAAATAATACAAGGTTACCAGGCTGTGGATTATGAAATATTTTGAGTACAATTTCATACTAAAGTTCAAATTTTGGTGAATAAAACTTTGAAATGAGTATGAAATTCTACTAAGATATTTTTGTAATCTCAAAGGTAAATTTGTATATATTACAAGAATGGGTGAGCAAGAAATGTTTTTAAAAAATCAAAACTGACGTGTACATCAATTATATTTCTTTTCCATTTCCTTCCTTCTGTACAATTTCAGAAATGGACGCCTACAAAAAACTGAGTGAAGTTGGCGTTTGCCTCTTCAAGCGCAAAGCCTACGACTTCAGCATCCGGACCCTGGAGGCAGCGCAGAGATTCGAGACCAACCAGAAGGGCATCACGATGAAGATCCTCCTGACAATGGCCAATGCCCACACTAGTCTGAAGCACCGGGACCAGGCTATAAACCTGTATCTCGAGTGTCTCCAGCTGGCGACGGCCACCCACGAGCAGCTGTACCAGACCAAGTCCCTGGTCAACGTAGCCTCTCTGTACCTGGAGAACAACGACACCCACCAGGCCATCATCTACTACGAGAAGCTCCTCCACCTCAAAGCCGAACTCCTGGCTGAAGTCGGAAGCTCCGAGAACCTCCCCGACTTCTGGACCAAGGAGCTTCAGTGCGGCTTGCATCTCAATCTCAGCATCGCGTACAAGTCCATCGGGAATATGAATGCGGCGTTGTTCCATGCCAAGAGGTACAACAGCTCCATCGAAGGATTCGGGATCGCTGGTCGTCCAGTGGCAGAGTCTCATCATAACACCGGAATGCTGAACGAGATTTTAGGAAATTACCAGGATGCTTTGAAGCAGTATGAGTTGTATTTGAAGATTTCTAAGAAGAGCGGTAACAGGAAAGCTGTAGCGCAGGCGTACGGGTGTATGGGGACGGTGTACGCGGCTCTGAGGAACTGGACGCTGAGCGTCGCATACCACGAACAGTACATAAACATGGCCGTGAAGTCGGGTGACAAGCGCATGCTAGCAATAGCCAACGAAATCCTCGCCGACTCTTACATGATTAAGAAAGACTTCGATCTCGCTATCAAGCACTACGAAGCCATGATCAAAGCCTGTCCCAGAACCGACTGCCGGAACAAATCCACGGGGCTCTGTAAACTCGGGAATGCATACCGCGCCCTCGAGAGACACCAGCACAGCGTCTACTTCTACGAACGCGCCTGCGACCTCGCCAAAGACTACGGATACACCGACATCCAAACCCTGTCCGAATACAACATCGCGTGCATCCACCAGTCATCGATCCAAATGGCCAACATCGAAGAAGCGCAGAAGTACTTCCAGAAGCTCATCCCGTACTACGAGATGAAGATCCAGGAACACCGGGAAGAAGACACGTACTGCGCGGAGGAATACGGCGAGCAGCTCCTGGCCTGCTACGACGGGATGGTGGGTGTTCTGGGAAAGCTGGGTAGCAAGGAGGAAAGCCTGCAGTATGCCGAGGGCTACAGGAAGAGGTGCGTCACTCAGCTGCAGAACTTCCCGTCCACCGCGCGTCACATGATGCCTAGCAGCGCGGTCCACTGGGACATGTGGACGGTGGACAAGATGAGACGGGTGGTGAGTCAGCAGAGCGCCACGGTGCTGTACTACTCCCTGCTGGACACAGCTCTACTGCTCTGGGTCATGCAGCCCGGACAGGGCATCGTCAGGTTCTACACTGGGAAGGCGGGGAAAGATGGTTCCGTTAGAGAGCAGGTACTGTTTTTTATGTGTTGTTTTTTGTTTGTTTAATTTTTAATGTTAATTTTATTTTTATCTCAAGTTTGATGTGATCATTGTACTTGAGTGTTATTTGTTGTGATAGACTTACAGAAAATTAATTTGTGTATTGATAGTCATTATATTAATAAATTAATTATTGTGATTAACTACTGTATATCTTTATTTAGTACAAGAATTACTTTGTTAACAAAGCCCCTTGTAACATTTGAGCTTGAGGTTTCATTATCTAGGGGTCCAGTATCAGGATATGTCTTTACTGTAAACATTATCCTGTAAATTATTAAATGCCTTCATCTATGTCAAACTAAGTTTCATGGCTATAACCATTTCTTTTTCTCACTGTGGCTCTAAAGCCCCAATTAAATAAGAAATCATGTGAAACTAACAATGCATAAATTATGTGCCACCTTGAGTAAGTGTATAGTAATGATGTTGAATTTCTATCTTTGTTCCCAGATCCAGAGCCTTATTGACGAGATGTTCTCGGACTATGATGCAGACAACCTAATCAATGAATGCGAAAGTCGAGCCCTCCCTCTCCCCAACTCTCAACTCGCTCTTACCCGAAAGAAAAACCTGAAACTCTTGAAAACCTCCAGTAATACCAAAGAAAAAACTGACGAAACTGATGACCAAACAACTAAAACAGCAAAGAAACCTGCTCAACGACGACTATTCAACATGTTATTTGCTCCGGTTGAAGACATCTTGTCCAAACTTGAACCCGACAGCCATCTAGTGATCATCCCAGACAAAGAACTCTGCCACTGTCCATTTGGAATCATTCAAGACTGGAACGGCACGTATGTCATGAATAGGTTCCACATCACTTACCTCCCTTGTCTGCTTCTCCTGGACAGCGTTTTGCAGAACGAGCTGGAATTTCTTCGGATCGACGACCAGCTGGAATTCGACAGGCAAACATCGCGGAAGGGTGGCGTGAATAAACTCACAGCTCAACAAAAGAGGGAGAGCCGATGTTCGGAGGCCATGACTTCGTCCGATTTCAGCGGCAGTCTGGAGAAGGTCAACCTGAGACATGTCTCAAACCCCAGACTCTATACCACGGGTATCCTGAGATCGCCAGAAAGATGTAGAAGTCCTAAGTTTGGAATCAGCCGCGAGGCTACGTTCATGTCGCAGGGGTCATTTCCTGCCAGCGACAAGTGTCGTCCGAAGGTAGATTTCATGTCGACACCGTCTGGTAGATCGAGTACCGCGATTGGTCGACCGTTGTCCCCGGAGAAGCTGGTGGGAAGCGAGACGTTCTCGACGCTGGCAACGCGGACGTCAACAGGTACTGATGTCACGACGTCGACGCGGAATGTCACCTTGTATCGGCAGATCAGCAGCAAGAAGAGGTGTGTCGTGTATGGATGTCCAGAGATACAAGACAGGTGAGAGTTATCTACCCTGACAAGCAGTCACAGAGCAATTCATTATCTTTGAGATTACTGATAGTGATTAATAAGATATGAGATGATAATGATTTTAGGAGAATATTTTATGCACTTATAATTGCCCATTCGATCAATCATAGTACATGTACATGCATTTCTAGTATCTCTTTGGATCTATGTCTTAGAGATTATTCTATCCCATTGTTATTATACCTCCAGTATAACATTCTCATGATTGTAGACCAATAACAATCTAATAATATATAATGAGGACAAATGTGTTCTGATTGTCATTTTTCAATATTTTAATCTCGTAATGTGTCTGGATGATATATAATAATTCCCAAATATAAATTTATCTCCTATCAGTGTCGAGCTTCATGGACGACCTTGGCGACCTAATGGTGACCTCTCTGGAGCTGACCATCGGACAGAGATCATCCACGTGGCCAAGTGTCTGGATGTGGAACCTGTGGTCGGTACTGATGCCACCAAGGCAAGACTACTGGCAGACCTAGAAACAGCCACTGTCGTACATATAGGTATGTGTGATTGTGTGTACATATAGCTTGTCTTGTCAAAGATGAAAGAGGCTATTCAGAGCTATAGATGTTGCGGGTTTCCTTCTGCCCTAAAGCGACTAAAACCCTTCTTTTTTTTAAATGACATAAACAAAATATTTATTGATATTTGTCACTTTAAAAACCAAATAACTTTCCAATATTGTGAGAGGAAAGATATTAGGGGGAAAAAAGAAAAAGAAAAGCACATCCATTTTTAGTAAGGACAAGGATAACCTTTCTTGAAGCTAAATCTCTTGCTGCAACTTAGTTACTATAGGTTCTCATCCTTACAAAACCAGATCATGAAAAAGGTGTTTATAAGGCCCTAATTTACTCTCTTCTCAGCGACCTACGGGTGCTGGACAGAGAACAAGCTTGTGATGGCCCCAAACAAGGATACACTGGAGAAGGGCCTAACCAAGGAAGTGTGCTATGTCGTGTCTCCCGAAGACATCCACAATCTGCACATGCACGCTCAGCTGGTGGTGCTCAACCTGGGCTACACTCCCTGGAGGCGAGAGTTCATCCACAGCTACAGTCTGCCCGCATCCTTCCTAGCAGCAGGTCAGTACAGTTCTACTCATTTGCAACCATCAGTATGCATCCTATGGTCCTTCTTGGTTGGGTATGGCTATAGTGAATATGGTCCTCTTAAAAGAGTAAGTACTTAGATAATGCGGTTCTCTAAACAGCGTAAATGGTTATGGTCATTTAGGTTTTGATTATCAGTAAAGAATGTCCAACTTACTTCATTGAAGTGTTCGAAATAGAAGGGGGCCATGGGGGTGATTTGAAAATCTGCAATGTTAAATGTATCTATGGGACCCATTGCAAAGTACAGATTATTGTTTTCTAAATTTTGGGGTTAAAACATCTATAGAAATTAGCAGTCTTTTTGTCTGTAAATATTTTATTCAAGAAGAATGGGATTGGTCATGTTGTTACAACTATAAATGTATGTACTACGAACCATGGCTTTGTGGTCTGATCATGCCTGTCACTCATGTAGGTGCCCAGAGTGTGTTGGTCTGCCAGTGGCAAGTGCCCGACGCCGCCATGCTCAAGTTCTACCACCACTTCTACATGGCGCTCCAGAAGACCTGTCTCCTGACCGATGCCGTCAAGGTGGGAATGGATGCTCTCCGCAAGGATGACAGGCAAGGAAGAGCTGATGTTCTCTGAAATAACTTTCAATGTCTTATTTCATGCTCAAGCTCAAATTTTATATATGGGAATTTATGAACAAACCTTGGAGTTGAGCATGAAATTGGGGTCTAGTCTCGGTTATAGTGAAGGTTATCCTTTGGCTAAGTTGGTGGAGTGTTGGACTCCTATGCATGTTTGATGAGATACAACTCTTGTCGTACTATGAATGATCTGTGGAACCAGTACCCAGACATGTATTGCTATTTATTCTTTATGAATTACCTACATACCACTCTACATTGTCAATATTTGGATACATGTCTGGCAGGTTCCAGCATGTGTACAACTGGTGTCCATTCCTGTTGATCGGCAAGGATGTGGAGATGAACCTGACTGAGATCAGACACGCCATGTTGGACCAGGCTATAGACCGGCGAGAACATGAAGTAGAGTCTGAGACTGGGAAGCAGTTCCTTAACCCCAAAGACACTCTGATTTATGGTAATTTTGTGTTTTATTTTCTTGCATATATGATTAATAACTAATGTAAATTATCATTGTAGTTGTCATCTATGGGTGACATATTTCCACTCCAATGTAAAGCATTAATTCAGTAAGAAATCAACAAGATAAGTCAATAGCTAATAGATTCCAGATATGTTGTAGAGACCCTTATACCAAATTTCTGAAGTCAGCTTGAGGAATTTGGTGCTGTTCTGCGAAAACTACCTCACCTGTATAACCTGGAAATTTGGAAAATGTTTACTGTTCAAATAATATATATAATGCTAAATATATTTGTCCAAAAGAGGCTATACTGGGCTTTAATAAAACCCTCTCCCTGCTGGATTAGGCACAGCTCTTTAGGGCATATCGTGTTGCCTTCAACATGGATATTAGGTTAATTTTGTTGAGTAGATATATAATTATTATTAGTGTGATAGTTATTTCCTGGTAATGTTGATCACTGTAAAATTGCAACTTCTTTCAATGACACTGTATACATCACAGTGGTTGGTGTACAATACCTATTTAGCTAATTTATTATTTTCTATATTTCAGTGCCTACAAAAGAAGAAAACTTTTCATCTCTTCAGCAACATCTAGTGGATATTATTCAAAATCACCACGATCAACCCCATGTGATTTCTGGGCTTATTGACTTGGTAGGTTTTCCTCAAATTGGTAAAATTATGTTAAAAACTGTTATTTTGTTCCCCCATATGTTACATGTATCACAATTGCTTATACCATGCAAAAGTCTAATTCAAACAATACAAAAAACAAACAAAAATCTATCATATGATAGACTTGGGAAATGCACTAATTTGATGTCAGAACTTTATATCTTTTCACTTGTCAAGAATAAAATAAAATGTAAAATTGTTCATAATAAACTACAGCTTGCTGCATCACTACACGTACATTAATTTTCTCATAATACTCAGCTGGATGCTGCCCTGAAACGTCTCCACACCAAAGAGAACAACCGCGAGACGTCTCACCTCCCAGAAGTTGTTGCCACAGGAACAGGCGCCCTGAATTTGCTGAAACTCCTGGGGTTCCACTTCCAGGCCATGGGCGCCACGATCCATGAGCCGTACGTGGTGTACCCACACTGGAACAAAGACGAGCTGCTGATACCCACGTACGATGCTCTCAGATCCATCACAGGTACGACTGGTTATAATAGTGGCCATTTCTAGTCATAAAATAACATGAACAAATCATGCTTGAAGGCGGGACTTATGACTGCACTATTACCACAAGGCATTGGGTCCCTATTCAGAAGATCAAGGTGGTGATAGTTATTGAGCATGGATAGTGGGTTTCTACATAATTTTACCCTGGTCAGTGTTTCCTTACTCTCCTTCTAAATTCCGTAATGAGTTTCACATTCTGGAAAATTTGGCATTGCATACCTGATTTATTGGGACAGCTGCAATTTATCACAATTTTTTTTAAACTTTGAGATATTGATTATTTTAAGAATGAAAATGGAGGTTAAAAATGTATGTTTCATGGCTTTTGGCTTAATGCTTCTGAAATATTTTCATGATGATCTGGTAATTGTGTTTATGATTGGAGGAGAAACCATGATAACCATGTATGTGTTATGGTAAGCTACGTCATCAAGCAAGGTGAGACCTACCAGATAATATGTGAGTTATTTGTGTTTCAGAGCTGGCTGTCAATGACTCATGTACACAGTCACTGTGTGAGATATTCCCACTGTCACAGGACCATATCTCTCTGCTGGTGGATCTGGTAGGTTTCTGTACTTTTCAAAATATATCTCAAAATGTATGTATAATAATCATACATGGAGAACGGGCACTTATGAGTGCTGTGGTCTCATAGTAGATACGAGAGATTTGAGAAATGATGTCATGATTAGTAGTCTGTGAAATATGCCACCTTCCAATTACTAGTAGTGCTTGAACATGGTGTTACATATAGGGATTAGAATCTTCTGCAGATCTTCGTATTTCCATGGATTTTGAGGTTCCTGGGTTGATCTTGTAAACCAAGCCTTGTGATTATGAAACTTTTGAGTATGATTTCAAGCTCAACAATTCCCATATAAAATTTGAGCTTGAGCGTGAAATTGGACTCAAAATAATTCATAATATCAGGGTCATAGATCCCGGCTGTTTCAGTTGAAAACACAATTTTCTATCCTTACACCTGTTTGCATGATTTGTTCACATTTACAGTTCCATGTTCTATTCATAAACAGATGACCATCACAAAGCATGCCTCAGAAGTTCAACTAAAGGTCACTGACCTCTCTGTACGACCTCTGTGGGTGAACTCCAAGATTAAAAAACTGCTGACATCGACAGGATTTCACCAGATAGGCCTACTACTGAATTTCAACAACATCCCGACAAACAGGTGAGAATAATTTTCGATAATACTTAGTTTTATTAGAAATGAATTTACTGATTACCATAGGCTTTCCTGCCATGAGAAAATGAATACTTTTGTTAATACTGAAACTGTGGGAAGCACTGAGAAAACATAAAATCACAGTCAGTGTGTCCCTGCTTGGTCTTCTGTGGAGTTTTGTTATTAGTTGTTCCACAAAATACATGTAGTACCAAGCAGTATTGACCCCAACAAAGCAACTGGAGTCATATGTATCATATTGTAACACTTAAATAATTGTGGGTTTTATTTATTCCATCCATTAACAGATCTTTTACAAATGTGCATGGATATCCATGCACCTGTCACTTATCATTTATTGACATGAGATTAACTCCATAATGCAACACATTTGGCCTTATGTTCTGACATGGTGTGAGATTGATCTGTATATTTAACACAGACATGATAGTGTGTATATATACTGACATTGATCTGACCTGCTTGTCTAGACAGCTGCTGACCGCTCTACTCCAGCTGCTGCTGTCGGTCAGCTGCTACAAGAGCCAGGTGCTGCTGTACCGACTGGACGTCAACCTACTGGGCAGTCCACCCAGTGTGTCCAAGCAGGTCAGTCGCCTGCGCTTTATAAACCCACGTACCAGCTTGTTACTGAGGCCTGTTCAGAAGGGCGAGTTTATGCGAGTTATCGTGTGACGTCACATATGAATGATGAAGGTTGCTAAGGCGATTTCACGCGTGTACTCGCGTAAACTCGCCCTCCTGAACAGGTCACTCTCTAGTCTGGACATAAAGGCTTGGTGTGTTTCTAAGATAGTTTTACAGTAATGTTTTCACAATAATGTCTAAGTAGAATTAGGTGGGACATGTGAATAGTGGTCTTTCTAGCATCTGAAACAGCTCTTTGGGTTGTATATACATTACAAGTTGATAAGGAAAGTTAGCGCAATGGTTTGAATGTTGGAGAGGTGGGTGGTAGTGCAGTGGTAGAATATTTGGACTTCAGAACCAAAGGTTCCGGGTAACAGGGTTCAAATCCCGTCCTGGGAGCCAGGGGTCAATAGTTCGCAAAAATTACCTTTCTGACGCGATCATAATAGGATGCGCTGTCTGTATGGTGGCAATGCAGATATCATCCTTGGTCTTGTCACTACCAGCCAGTGCTCGCAGGTTTACTGCAACATTCAACACTATGTTGCAGGTTTCCTCCTGCCCTAAAACTGACAAGTCGTGATGTAAATTAAATACTCTTGAAAGCAACTCTAAACCCCAATTCGGGGAAAAAGAAAAAAAAGGAAGATAAGGAAGGTGGTTGGGGTACTAATGTAAAACTATATATGAGCACACGTTTAAGCACAGATTTGTCACAATGTAAATGCACACATTATTATTGTCTTATTTTTCGCTTATTGCAACCATTGAATGTTTCAGACTATATACAGCAGTATGGATCTGTTAAAGCTACCTTCTCTTATGCCACTCATCCTTCCTAGAAATCAGGTAATACTACTCAACTATTGATATCAACCGAGACTGCATGATACCACACAACTATTCCCAATCTCTCCCAGACCTAGACTTTATTATTCCCCCTTAACCCTCACCATGCTGGAGGCAACCAGAGATGCCCTAACGAGCTGTACATGAGCTTAATCCAGCAGGGAGAGGGTTAATATTGTTTGAACCTAAATATTAAAGCCTCAAGTGTTAAATCCGGAGTATAATAAAAATAGCAACCTGAAATTAAAGGAACTATTACTGTCTTAATTAATAATTTATAATGTCATTATTTTTTTTATGCTACATCTGTATCAATGAGTTTGATGTAAGCTGATGTATTCTGTCAGTGATGTATACTATCAGTGAGTTTGATGTAAATTGATGTATTCTGTTTGTTTCAGCTTCAAATGAGCACTCCATGGCACAGCACTGTAGAGAAAGAGGAAGAGATGATGGAAAAAGTTAAACTAGCTCACAGGTAGACTTCTTTGATATATCCTATAATGTCTGTGTCCATCCTAAACTGTTCACCTTTGAGTAGGGCTGGCAACATTATTTATTCAAGTACATGTAGTTTTATTTAACATGATTTAGTTCGATATTTCAGGAGTATTTAATTTATTATTTAAATTGTCTAACAAGCTTTAAACAATGGGAGCAAATACATCAGAAAACTGTTATCCATTAGTTTGGTAAATTAAATAAAGCAGTTATGAGCATTAGTTCGGTAAATTATATAATGCATATAAAATATATGACCTTTTTTTTGGTGATGTTTCTTTTTCACTAGTTTCACAATGTGTATTTTCTACTCATACGTGTAATGTCACTTTACTATTTGTTTTAATATTTGTTCTAATTACAATACTGATTGAAATTTGTTATTTTGTCTTTCAGCAAGACTGATTTAGACAAAGATTACCGAGGGTATATGGACCGAGCCAAAACTTGGCACCAGATAACTATCACAGCGCAGGTGAGTACAGCTGGAAACTTAATAACCTTATGCGTTAAAAAATATACTAACTTTGTTCTATGCATTACATGTAAGTGTGATGATGCTGGTTTATTACAATATTATAAATATCCTAGAAAAATGGTAAAACTTTGTCTACTACTGCAGAGAATATAACTCTTCTTTTTCTCAATATTTTCTTTTTCTATAATAACAATTCTTTTTCATGTTCATGAAAGAAACTCAAATGATGAGCATCTTGTCTGCTCATATCTCGACTATTCTCTGTTATCTATATATTTATAATACATACTCTAAATTGGTCTATGTTTACTATATCTGTTCAGAATTATAAGGTAGGTGACTTTTAATTAATTGTCAAATGAACTGCTTTTGCCTGTTGTTATTAGGGCATATATTGGTTGTACGGTATTTGTCATAATTTGAGGTAGCTGGGTTTTTTTTAATGACATGTATCACACTCGTGCCAATCGTGGCAACAAAATAAAATATGACTTTTATCATTTATATTAAATGATGAATATACTAGGTTTAGAATTAATTTATTTCACATTTGATTAATTTAAAAATATGTATAAACATGATTTAAATTTATAATTATTGTTGTGTAATTAATGTCTTTCTTTTTTTGTTCCTGTGTTTATATGTTTATATGTTGGTACATTCATGGCAATGTGAAAGTCTGTCTCTTAGCTGTTGTGTATTTCAGTTGCATAGATTATCTATAAATGTTTGTTCATCGATAGTAATACATGTAGTATGTTTTATAAATTTGAAATTCATGTGTTTGGGTAGACGGCAAACCTGTTTTAAAAACTTATTTTCATGTATTGGCTTACTGTTTAGTGTACAAAGATCATATTTCTAGTCAATGTTTGTAGAATAGAGTTCTATCACATAATAACTTTGGGTTGATCATTTTATTCTTTCCAAGAAATAAATATTTATATTCTATCACATTTTATCACATTTTATCACATTTTATCACATTTTATCACATTTTATCATGTGATGAGCAAATTTGAGTCAAGATTTTGTATTCTCTGGATGGAAATTTGTTACTGAATTAACCCTCTCCCTGCTGAAGGCAACTGGATATGCCCTGTTGAGCAGTGGTTTTGCCTAATCCAGCAGGGAGAGGGTTAATCAAACCCAACAGAAAAAAAATATTATTTTTATTTTCATGATAGGATTTTTATTTTGGTCATATTTCACTGTCTGAGGATACATTACATACTGTCTAAATTAATGTTCAGGAACTATGAAAGTCCTAGTGGTATATTATTCAGATTTTCAAAAGCAACTGCTGTTATAATATTTAATCTGCTGTATGTATGCATCCATATCAAGTATCTACATTCAAGTACAGTTAATAATCATCATTACATTGCATACATTGCACAATTATCTATTCTGTGCTAGAGCTATTGTAATTATTTTTCTAATTTTAATTTCAGGCAAATGAAAGTCTTGACAAGTATGGCCGTCCCAAAACTACACCTGCAAAGGTCAAGGTCATGCCAGGGTCAAGTGTTTCAATGGCGAGAGTTATGGTTAATGGGGAGAGAACTCTGTCGATACCAGAAGTGGATCAGAGGCGTGACTACGCCAATTTTGTCCTGAACCAGCGACTGGATAACATTGGAGTTCGACATGACGATGAAGTGATGAACTTATACTTACCGTATATTCCATCATAAGACTTTACCATGGAATATCATGCTCTATAGTAATCAGGACATGTATATTTTAGCATTTATTTTATATATTGTTTTATTTTTTAACTTTAAATATATTTTGTATTTTTGTATTTATTTATTTTAATATTGGCGTTTATTATATATGGAGTCATGTGATCAGCACTTACCCTGCTTACCATTGCTTATATGACCTTGACCTTGTCGCTATAATTTCATACCTTGCCTTGCCAGTATTCAATCCATAAACCATTCACAACAAACTCTGAAGAAAAGAAATCCAATTTTTAAGAGAGTATGCTAGTTATAAATATTTAGAATAGCATCAACATGACAAAAATATCAATACATTAATGATTTATTTCCAAAATAGTGTATAAATAGCCTTGTTAATTTCAGAAGATTTTACGTGTGATTTATTGATGTATTGTACATTATAATTATACAAGTACATGTGGTTTTTGCTTTTAAATGTTAAAACTTGTGTATGCCAACATTCCCAAGATTTGCTATTTATTCATTTTACCAATTTTGAGATCTGTATTTATTGATAATATACATCATGTAAATAATCCACATTATATTCCTTATTGCTGACTATTGATGTCAATACCTTCCAACACAAGCTACAATGTATTATAGTTTAAAAGTATATATGTATTGTTTTGTTTTGTTGTTGTTTTATATGATATCAATATTTTTACAAAGTTTGTGTATTTATGTTTCTATATTATATTTACTGTTTACATATTTTCAAAGGGCAATCCCTAACCTGCATACCCATTGTAAATAATGTGAAACATAGCCAAAATATTATGAGACGTCCATATTTATATTTTACAAACTTTAATTTATTTAACAATCTAAAATGTATTCAATACTTCTTTGGATATCCATTATTAGAGCTGATATCTTCGTAATAGATGAAATGTTTTAAAGGTATACATCCGTCCTTGTTCTGAACATATCTTTTGGATTGTTTGTTTTTTAATGCATTTAGACAATAGTGTTATTGTTGACATTTCTGAATCAACTTTATGTATACATTTGTTATGATGCACTGCATACAAATCTCAAATAAACATTGACATGTGTAAAATTGTAATTAATTGTACATGTATTTTCAAATACTATGATCTCAGACATGGTATAGTAATCCATTAAAAAAAAATGGACTGGTATAATTTGATTTTCAAAATGCCTTCTGTACTTTAAGTTTTGCTCATCAAATGTTTTTCCGTTGGTTGAGAGCCTTGGGGTTTATAGTCACTGGAGATTCTTTCACTCATGTCATGGCTTGCATTTTTTGTGTATGTGCACATGTCCTGCTTGCACTAGGCTAGGTTGGATTTTCTCACAGACTGGTGCTGCTAAGTCACTAGAATATCCTGCTGCATGTTTTTGTTTGTTGTATTGGGGTTTTTAAAGTCGCTTTCTAGAATCTTTCACTAATATCACGACTTGTCAGTTTAGGGCAGGAGGAAACCCGCAACATCC
>JAUTBV010103736.1:0-32254 GCA_032361325.1 Lepetodrilus fucensis | reverse complement strand
CACACACACACACACACACACACACACACACACAGACACACACACATACACACACACACCCAGACACACACACACACACACACACACACATGCTCAGTCACACTATTCACCACCCCAACATTGAAATCAGGTCATTCACTACAATAATAAATAATTTGGTTTGGATACTCACAACAACGTAAACTGTTTCCGATTATTACAATGGGATTGGTGTGTTATTTACCTAATCTCCAAGCCACTCCAACTTGTATTATATTTCCTGGGATTTTGCAACAGAAACAGTTTCCGATTATTACGACTGGATCACTGAGTTATTTACCTAATAATATCCAAGCCACTCTCTCACTCGTGGTGGATTTCCGAGGGTTTTGGCGAGCGGTTATTGATGCGGAGGTTCATACCCGCCTTGGGAGAAATCATCCAGGAATATGAAGCTGGTAATAGGCCCGCTTTGGCTTATCTAGTAATCATACCTCCCATTAGGAGAAGATTATTTTTCTTTTGATTTTGCAGGCATGCCACATCGTTCTTGTACCGGGTTTATAATGCAGTAACTACATTGGCTGAAGGCAGAGAGATTAGTTAACTTACAGCGGGAGTTAGAATACTATTACAGGGGGGTAGAAAACTATTAAGTAATTTACATGGAAATGTATTCATTACTTCAATCAAGGACTGTATTCAGCTCAACAAGAACCACATCAAACTCAACAAGAACCACATTCTACTCAATAGGAACCACATTCAACTCCAACAAGAACCACATTATACTCAATAAGAACCACATTCAACTCCAACAAGAACCACATTCTACTCAACAAGAACCACATTCTACTCAATAAGAACCATATTCAACTCAACGAGAACCACATTCTACTCAATAAGAATCACATCCACTCATTAAACCCCACATTCAATTCAACAAGAACCACATTCACCACATTCAACTCAAGAAGAGCCAAATTCAACATGGAGAACCACATTCTACTCAGGATGGGGAGGGGTTGGTAGGAAATAATCAGTAGTTTGTTAGATAGCAAGTCGGTGAGTGAGTCTTCATCAGTTTTAGGTTTTAACATGTTTTTCTCAAGGCAATTATATATGGTAATTTGCTATGTTTTTGTGGAAAGATCTGCAAGCCAAATCTGGTAGTGATACAAGACTGTCTGCCACCACAGAGAATATACCTCACCCTTCAGATGTGCTTATAGCTCAAGCCTTTGGATTTGTATACCATACTATACACCATCATAGCATCATGTGAGCTACTAATCCCAGCATTATGATCTGACAGAAACATACCATTTAACCTTCTATCTGTTGGAGGCAACTACAGATGTCCTATAGAGCTGCAGTTGTGGTTAGTCTTGCATGGAGAGTTAAATAAATGTTGGTTTTATTTTTTACAAAATCTTTAATACCGAGGTCTGGTTTGGGTTCATCCTGGAGAATGTATTTCGTCTTCCTTTTGCCTCCAGAGATTCACAGAATGAAGTTAATAATTGAATTTTCTTGAAGATTGCAGTGGAATTGACCTCAATTTGACCTCGAGTAAACAATGGTTTGCCGATACGAAAGTGAAAATACAGAATTAAAATTTTGCAACTGTGTCCTGGGAGGCTTCATGTAAATTTAAATTGAGATGTATTTTTATGCCATTGGAAATCCTGGATTTTTTTTTATATGATTGCAGTTTAAGTTTGTGTGATGATGTCATGATAGTGGTGGAGCATGTCTCATTGACGTTAGTTTTGCTAGAGGCAATTAAGAGATGCCTGTTGATAGGTCATGCAGTGATTCTGATTCATCGACACCGTAGTGAAAGGCTTGTGGTTATCATTGTCAAATTTGGTAATGGTTGTTAGGCTTGGTTATCATTGTCAGATTTGGTAATGGTTGTTAGTTTTGGTTATCATTGTCAGATTTGGTAATGGTTGTTAGGTTTGGTTATCATTGTCAAATTTTCATTTGGAAGCAATTCATACAAATATTTGAATATATATCGCAAAAGTAAATAGGAAAATCATTTATGTCAAAAATTCAGATTCAGTTATATTTCTATTTCATAAATATTAATGAAATCAAACAACTATTCCTAAAATGTTGGCAACATTTCCATACACAGTCCATACATACTGGAGTGAAGATAACATGCACAACATTTTACTTTGTGAAATTATGCTGTTTTCAACAGAAAATTAGTTGAGAATTAAAAAAGAAAAATGTCTTCTGCGAGTTCTCAAGTCTTCATCTCGACACCTACGTGTCTCCCACATCTCCCACGTGACTGCCACACGTGCATCACCACCGCGGTCCCGTGGCGCTGATGGGATTAAACTTGTTGCGCCGGTCGTTATTCCAGCATTATTTGGGCAGAGTGCTGGCAGGTCTTGGCAGCGATGGCCACGGATGTGAAACACAACACTGACCACACACGCTCATCAACGTCTGGCTTACTATTGATCTGCCGTCTTGATTCCGTTGTTCGTGACATCACTGGATAAAGTAAATTTTTATTTTGGCATTGCATTTCATGAGGAACTGTAAAAATATTTGGTGTCATGACTTTAGTATGTTTTTTAAACATTATTTTGTATTTATTTTTTAACCTTCAATATGTTTTCACTTATATCATGCCTTGTCAGTTTAGGGCAGGAGGATACCCGCAACATTCATAGTACTGAATGTTGCAGTAAACCTGTGAGCACCGACTGGTAATGACAGACTTATGTACTTAGTAAAATATAGTAAGGACCCTTGTGACATTCTTCTTTCAATGCATCTGCAAATTCCTGGAGTCTGTATATGTTCTGGAAATGTTACATAACAGTCTCTTCTTCTTAATTGAAAATGCTACGTTAATTGGGGACACAAGTTTCTTTGTCACGTTTTGTTGTAAAGTATCGTAGCTCATCTGCTCCTGATCTGTCTGTCGTCTATCAATCATGGTCTAATGTGACAAATTGGCGCCCGACTAATGTTGACAGTTACGGTGGTTAGTCACATTATCACACGATAATAGCAACAGGAAATGAGAGCCGAGTGATGGAAAATTTGATTATCTCCCCTTGGTGTATTAAGTGCTGTGGCCAGGAATTCCGGACATTAATTAACTCCTTTGAATTCTTAACTCAAAATTGGCATGAACCTTAGCCTAGATTATGTTTATTAATTAAATCATTTTTATAGAATGTTACACAAATTGTGACAATGGAATAATGCTAAATTATACCATATTATGATTTCCTTGAAATTAAGATGTACACAAATTTGTGATGGAAATCATTGATCTCTTGGTGTATTCATATTTTGCAATATAAGTTTTCGTTGAAGTTTTACAGTATTTTATTAATCAGCTGTGTAATAGTGGTAATTGAAATTGCAATTCTAATTGTTATGGTGTGATATGAGACTCTTACTGGTCTCGGCCAACTGGGGTTGTCCCTTTGGCTCAGTTGGTAGAGCAATTTGTGTTCAAATACCAGGATTGGCACATTCCTCATGTTACACAAATATTATGGCACAATGGCTATGAGACATTCTGTCAGTATTCACAAAATCTCAAAATTACCTGATGGTCAGAAGAACGAGCAGCTTTGAAAGCTCCTGGTTCTTCTCCAAAACTACGACCATTCTGTGGAAATAATATAGAGCTATGACAGTGTTTGAACTGAGCCCGTCAGTTATTTTCAGCAAGGATGGGTAACGTTTTATCCTTGCATGTCGTGTTACTTTTTGTTCGTTTTTCAGTATGTATATCATCGATCACTGGCCAACATGTATGAGGACGGGTAACTTCTCAGACTTACCAATCCTCATGGCTGGCAGTGAAATTGCTATGAGCACGCTTTCAATCATTGAGCAATATAAATGTGCACAACAGTACTATTTTTATTGAACCACAATCAACCGGCATTAGGATTTCCAGATCCAATCTAATTCCTCCACTTCTTTGACAATTTAAAAATTGAATGAGAGAAAAACCACCCAAGATGAGGAAAACCTTTGTGAAGAAAAACCAACACTAGACGTGGTTGTATTTATTGTCGGCCATTTGCAATTTTAATCCAACGACAGTCTTCGTCTTCGTTGACGTTCTCTCAGAACTTTCCTCATTGTAATCTAATACAAGGGATGGGTGGTTGGGGTGTGATTAATTTTTTTATGTCGAGACAATTTCAATTGGAAGCAGCACTTGTTGCATCCATGGCAGTAACGTAACATCGATTATTTACCGTAATGACTTCACCAACGTATCTGCTACAGACAGGAAATGAAAAACAAATTTGTTTCATTTGTTCTTCTTTAGGGAAGAATGATATATATGGTTATTATTCTTGGGATGTAAAAACACAAATAGCAAGGAGAATTTTATTTTGAAAGATGACAATTTTTTAATAATTTGATTAATTGAAACATGTCTTTAAAAAAATGAAAAATCTGATAAGATGGATAAAATCCCCTAAAATATGAATTTCAGTAGATTTCAGGCTATGTAGTGAAGATTAGGGATGGGTGGGGTGCATCTATTTCATTTTGATAGCTGTACATCCTTAATTTATATCAATTACAAATGGTGACCATATTTGAATTGAAAATGTCTGAAAATCAACTAGCGGTAATAGTATTACTATTAGATTGGTTTACTATTAGGTTACGTATTGTTGCATATTACACATTGTGCATTCTAATTGTTGTTATAGTATGTACATGTTTAAAAATCTATGTTTTTTTCCATTTTTTTATTTTATAGTTGCGGCGAGTAAGGGGAGGTAACTCTAATCGAGTGGGAAGCCGTCAGCAATTCGTAATGCACAACAAGGCTCCGTTGTGGAATGAAAACAGCCAGGTATATCAGCTAGACTTTGGAGGAAGGGTCACACAAGAATCTGCCAAGAACTTCCAAATAGAATTTCGTGGAAAACAGGTAATTGCTACACATTATTAAATTTATATATTTGATTTCAAAATTGTTTATTGACTAAAATTAAACAGGAGTAGACGATAATGAAACTAGTATCAGTCCTCTCCATGAAATGTATATATTTTTGGTACGGTATTGGGATACCAATGTAATTGGAAAGATGCACACCTTAAATCTGGACTAGGGCTTGGTGATTATTGCAGCAAAACAAAAATGACGCAAGGGTTTTCTGATTGGACATCATTGATGCAGGTCTGAATTTTGTAATATATTTGTGCAGATTCAAAATGACTAATTTTTCATTATAATTATATTGAAGGACACCAAAACATTTTCCTTTGAATAGCACTATTACCGTTTATATTTTGTATGGTGTTATTGCATTTATTTAAGAGAATACGGTAATTGGATTTGGAGTTTGTTCTTTGATGATAGTGGTCCACTATAGTCTATAGTATCTATCCTTTAAAAACATGCTCAGTGTTATAGAGATTGGCATTGACTATATAGAAGAAAGATTGACAGAAGAGATGAGATATGTTTTCAGTGTAGATCTAAAAATGGAGTTCTAAATTAATTCTGACTCTTCAACTGTCAGTGTTAATAATTTTCTTACATATATATTTGGTTCCAGTAAGACCGAGTACGACATGATACATTACGATGGTGTCCATCATCTACTTCTAAGGCTTTTTAATCCACTTTCTATCCTTTGAACCTGCAAAATAGTTGCAATACAATACCTTTTATGATAGATGGTTTTTTTCTGAAATATGTCAGATGAGAGGGACATCTTGGAGTTTCTATGGCTTTTTGTTGTAGTGTTTTCTTGTGAATTTATCAGGTTGCCTGAAATTGATTCTCTTTTGCGTCCAGCTCCTTGTATAGGTAACGGCAGGAGTTTAAGGTCTTCTGAGTACATGTAGACCTACATGATTTGGATTCAGGCTTTATGATTGGACAAGATCCGACAAATCACATAGATCTACATGTAACTTCATGTTTTCCAAAATGAAAGTAAAGCAACTCTCAGCAATCTAACTGTGACACATTTGCACTATATATTTTAGTTTTAATAAATTAAAAAAAGAAAAATTAAAAAAAGAAATTGTATAGATGATCATGTGTTTCAATTCCCCGATGAAGCCAATAGGGCTACTCATTTATCACTTAGCCGGCTAGGATTTCTAGCTGGTTTGTGCGCGCATATCACATACCCTAGCGACCGATTAGCATTTCTAGACTGGGCTAGACTGGGCTGGCCGAAAACCATTTGGTACTGAGTAGACTGAGCCAGGTCCGCCTTTATTTTTTTTTCACCATACTCTCGAATCAGACAACAGTTAGCCGGCTAAGGCAAAAGAAGCGCAGCTAAACAGGGACGGTCTTGGGGGTCATGTGACTATACAAATAATATATTATCGCGATTGTTGTCATATTTTTCTTTTTTATATTATCGTAAAAGAAGTATTTTCCGAACTTTATCAAACTATCATGTTTCTATTCCACTGTATAGGTCAAGGTCAATGACAAAATATAAATGAAATACCAAGTGAGCTGCAGAACCATCAAATCATTTTAATTATTTTTCTTATCGTTTCAGGTAATGCAGTTCGGGAGGATAGACAGCAATGCATATACTCTGGACTTTCAGTATCCATTCACAGCTTTACAAGCTTTCGCTGTCGCTCTGGCGAATGTCACGCAGCGGTTAAAGTAGCCCGACACGTTTCGTGACCTCGCCTTGTCAGCGATGTCATTGTCGGACAGTCTGTGATTTTTTGTTACTCGATATCAGTACAATTTCTCATAATTTTTATTTTCGGGCGGGGAGTGTTGCTTAGATTGAAAGAGGTGATTTTTTTAAAATGGTATATTGTGAATGGATGTGAATATTATATGTCAAAGACATTGAAGAAGAAGAGAAGCGATTGAAAAAGAGGAAGTAAAGAAAAGAGAAGAAAATGTTAATATTTGATAACATGTCTTTTTGGTACTGTCTGTGTTTTCTCAGAATCTTGAGTTTTTCCTTCGACAATGGTTGAGCAGTATCTATGGTAACAGGGGATTAAGCCAATCAGAGATAGTCTTGGGGGTCATGTGACTGCATTAGTGGAATAGTACAACTATATTATGGCGATTATTGCCATATTTTTCTTTAGATAACTGTAATGATATATTTTAGTAGTATTATCAATAAGCTCTCAATACAGCCCAGACTAAATATACATTTTAAACAACTATGAAAGCTTAGTTTGTTTTATTGTGACACTGCCATTTTTACGACTATCAATTCCAAAGTTTAGATCCACACGAGATATTTATTAAGGAAACTGGCAGATTTATGTACCAGGTATCGCAGGAAGTTATAGCATTGCAATGCATATGATATCATATCGAGAAGTTCATATGTATTGTCTTACATGGTCCGTTTATCATTGTACAGTTAGTTTTACAGACGATCCATTGGTCGTATTAGGATTCCAGGGGTTATTCCAATATTTACATTTATTGGTTGGTCTTAGTCTCACCAAGTGATCTAAACTGTATGTTGTTCAAGTTTTCATTCAGCTCTAAATGTAACTTGTGGCTTCAGTGAATTATTTGGCTGTTTCAGCATTTTCAGAGAAATCTGACATTTTTCTGACTTAAATTCAGTAATCAGTGAATTTGCAATTTTTGATAGAAAAATAAAATCAAAACTCATGAGTATGACCCAAACTTTTATATGGTGTAAAATATGTCACCCATGTTACCAGTAAATTAATTTATGTATATATCATTTTGATTTTTCTTTTTCTAACTACCCATTTTCAATACATTTATGTAATGGATTGTTCAGACTATCATTTATTTACCTATTATCCATCTATTTATTTAGCGCTATTATCCATCTATGAACATGCTCTAAGCTCAAATGAATGAATATCAATAACATCCATAGCATGAGATTCCTCTAACCTTCCCTGCAGACCATATTCGAGACTTTTTATATGGTTATGGCAGTGTTCGAAATAGAGCCTGTCCGCGACAGGTTATTTTCAGCGAGGACTGGTAACGTTTTATCCTTGCACGCCCATATGTCGTGTTACTTTTTGTTGTTTTTCAAGATGTATATCATCGTCACTGGCCAACATGTATGAGGACGGGAGTTTTATACACTGGGTATGGTCAGCGAAGGCTAGATGAATCTCGAGTTACCACAATTGATGATGAAATCCCCAATTCTAAGAGAATCAGAAATGAACCAAATGAATGACATTCTTAGATTATGATGTCAGTTAACAAATCGCCATGCTGGATGAATCATAAACTTGCAATACATAGGGAAATACCAATTGCTTCTAATAAAACGCAGATTAATTTATTACGAGGGTGAACATATAATTGATGTTTCCCTACGCAATGTGCAATATCTCCTTGTCTCATTTAATCCAAATTTATATCTGAATGTCCCTCTTTGCCATTCGTTTCCAAGTTATGTATTTCATCATGTTATTATTATTATGTGTGTAGATTATTATACATATATTTAAAAGACCTATGCAAATTTTTTCAACAATTGTGCGTATGTTACATTCCGTTTCATGTACATTCTTGTGCATAGTCATTCCATGCTTTCGACCATCTGTACATATTTATAGAGCCAGCATCAAACAAACATATGCCTTTGCATTTTTTCTCTGAATATTTCAAAACCTGTTTTCTTGTATTGTGCTGTAGTGTTTTGAACTTTATGTACTTGCCAGTATGTGTGAAAAAGGTGATTTAGAGAGAGCGGAAGGTCGAATGTGTCATGTCATTTTGTTTTTGTTGAAAACTACTTTTCCATAGTATATCCACCTGTGTATTCCTTCTTGTAAATCAAAATTGGAGAAATCATTTTACAATTGTTATTCAGGTTTTTGAATTACATTCCTGCTCCAGTGAAATGTATCGGTTTATATTCTGAATTTATTTTTGTTAACATATGATCTAATGTCTCATTTTCATTTATAATATAGCGCCCCGAGCATTGTTATAACGATGGGTCAGGTGCATTATGAATATGCATATTATTATTATTTATTTGCATACAAAATCCAGCATTCAATTTATCTATTCCACTTATTAGCTGAAATATATGGAATTTTGAATTGAAAAGTTAAATAAATTGACCTAAGTTTTCTGTTTTTGTATCATCTACGTCAAGGTGTAAATGGGAACTAAGAATAAATATATTTTAATTGATGGTCCTGTTCCACAGAACAATTGTAGCACTACAAGTCACAGAACAATTGTAGCACTACGAGTCACAACTTTTATATGCTAACATAGAATTATGACTCAACTCTGGAACGGGAGCCTGGATTATATTTCTTCAAGTTTTCAAACTTGAATTGACGGAATGTTATTACAGTTCTTGCATTACTATTTTGCCATAATATTGAAGCCAAGCATTCTACATGCAAATGTAAATCATTCTCAATATTCTCGTACTGTGTTTTCTGGAATTTAGTACCCACTTCCTGATACCCACCAGAGGGTCCCTACCTAGTGAGGACTGCACAAACAACCTATGTACTACTGGTGCATATTCATTATGGTTTACCTCAATATATGTTTTGTTATATTTTCCCAAGCAGTGAAAAATAACGATATTTGCATGATGTTGAATGGTGCAAGAAATCAATCAAGTTTGAAATTATTCTACTATTTTATGTAAGTAAAAGGTGCTGATCAAGTAGATCTATATGCTAATTTAATAATTGTTTTCAAGTAGTAGTTGTATATTTTTTACAATTAATTTTTGTTTAATGTACAAGGTTAACATTTAGTGTAGTAATTGACTGAAGAGGTCCTAGGTTGATACAGTAGCACTTTTTAAGAATGATTGAAAATTCAAATGGGACTTTTGACCATAAACCCCCTATCTCAGGTGAATTAGACACTGCTCTGTAGGGCATCTCCAGTTGCCTTCAGCATGGAGAGGGTTATGACAAATGTACATGGGTAGAGTTCTATTCATGAAAATTATGTTACTGTAACTTTAATGTTTTAACAATTTTAGCTAAAAAAAGAAATGAAGTTTCCGGTTATATCTGGCTAGTCTTATACATGGTGTTATGAAATGTCCTGAGGTGATCTGGATTGAGAAAATAATCTTGTATGAAAGTAATTTTTATTTATATAAAAATGTGATTGCATTTATGAGCTAGGTTATTTACACCAGTTGCTTTCCATGTACAATAGTTATTTTGATGAAGATCATCGTAGAATGCCATTTAAAAATTATTTTTTTTGGTCATTGAAATTGTCACATGATGAAATCTACGTTGACATTCCATTTCTCAAGACAATATGACATGTCAAGGCTTTGTGAATTGGAAGAATTTAGATGGCTATTTGTTTTTATATTTTCTTCACTTATAAAAAACAACAATCACTTATTAGTAGAATATTAGGATCATGTAGTTCAACTTTTCTTTGAGTGCCAAACATTTTGATGATTTGTGGAATAAACCTTGTCCAAGAATATTAAAGAATGTTGTTTTTTGTTTGTTAATTTTCATACTTAATTTTCTCACACATACACACACACACACACACACACACACACACAAACACACAGATCAGTTGTTGTTCCCATGGGGAGTAACCAAGTTTCAAGAAAGTGAGTTGTCAGAGCTACTGAATATGGGGGTCTATTCAATTTCACACAGTATTTCAGTAATATGTTGATGATTGGAGCACTCACCTTTACCATATAATCCATTAAAAATACCATTTGGGGTTTAGAACTGATTTCAAGATTATTTCACTTACAACATCTGACCAAGACATTACGAAACTTTCTGAGTATGGTTTCACGCTCAAGCTCAGGTTATATAAAGATATTTGTGAACAAAACATTGAGGTGAGGTTGAAATCGTACTCATAAATGTTTGGTAATCTCATAGCCAGTAGTGCCAAATGTTGCTGTACACCTCTGTGGGTACTGATGGAAGACAATAACTGCATTGCCACAGTACAGACAGTACATCCCATGGTAGAATCTCTGCATATATTTATCTTGCACTGGAACTGATTTTGTATACAGAGTACACATTGTAATCTACGACATTATTTAGAATAACTTGAAACCTTCAGATCAAAGAACAGACATATTTTACATATATTTTCTTTATACAAAATACAATATTCACAACATATTAGCACTGAACAAACTTCCGAGCCAGACGGTTTTGTGAGCTGGCAGAAAGTCAAGTCTTGTGAAGTGTGTCGGAAACAAAACACATTTTCTGTGTAGAACTTTTCAGGGTGGCTGTATAATCCCCAGGAAGTTGAGACAGTCATGCCAGTGCACACAAATCCATTCACCAGGGCAAATTGATATCAGTGTCACTGTCGACACTGAGCTGCAGCATATTTGAAAGAAAAAACCATTCATTTTCTTTAAAAAACAAAAGCTGTGCCAAGGATGTCGGTAGACATGGTAGAATACCCAAGTGAAAGCTTTCTATGTTAGACCAGTTAACCTCTAGCCATGATCCTATTATTTGGGTTTCAGTAGAGAAATTGTCTGAAACTTTTGAAGCAGCACTGTGATATCTTCCCTTGACTTCACGGACACGCAGCAATGTTCAAATTTAAAGGGTGTCATTTCAAAATCTGCACTGTTAAAGGTATCTGTGTGACCACCTATGGAGAATGACCCCCTTATTATTTTCTAAATTTAGAACAATGCAGTGTCTGTATTTTGCACGAGTTCCAATATTGGATCATTTTAACCCCCAGCGAGCCAGACTTCTATTACTTGGGTTTCAACAGAGAAATTGTCTGAAACTGGATACGTTTAGGTTTATTCCCAGGTGTAGAACTGGAGCTACTGCCACTAGGCTTGACCGAGAGCTTGGACTGTCCATCCTCGTTTGACTGAGATTTTACGAGTGGTTTGATAGGTTTCACTGACAATGAGCTCGGATTCTGCGACGACTGCGGGGGTTTCACTTTGGAGTCAGTTTTGTTTGATTTTGTCTCGTGGGATTTGTCAAATGATGTTGCATCATTTGTGGAATCATCGAGGATGAGGATGAGGTCGTCAGTGTCGGTCTCCATTGGACGATTCTCAGATTGTTGACCCTGTGAATAAAATTATGTAGATTTTCAAATCTTCCAAGTTCAACGCATAGAAAATTATTTCTGACATTGGAATTTTAATTACTGTAAATCATGAAATTAATGCAAAAAATGCGACCGCTGTATTGTCGCATTTAATTGCTGCTCATAAAAGGTAAGATCAGGGAAAAAACATGTACGGAGATATAAACGTTCGCATTTTATTGGTGTCGCATTAACATCTAAAATCTAGAGATTGCATTAAATTAGTGACGCATTAATTTCGTGATTTACAGTATATCACCATATTGGGAGAGACTTTGGATAAAGAAGTTTGGATAAAGACCATTATGATACATTAATTCAATGACATGATAACAGTGAGTGAATTATTGTTTTATGTCATAGCAGGAATCTTTCACCCAAGACGAAGGTATGATAACAAAAATAGTAACTGAAATAAGTTACAGAAATGAAAATGCAATTTCTACTTGAAAACTCTAATTGCAGAATTGAATAGGGCACACATGTTACATTGTTTTAAAGCATGAAATACAATTGATCAAAGAAAGGTCGTACCGATTCCTTGGGATTGACAGGGACTTTCGGACTGATAATGGGAACCTTCAGACAGACGACGGGAGCTTTTGGACTGACTATGGGAACATCCTCCTTTGCCACTTTCTTTGGCGGTGGTGACGACAGCGTGATCACATCTATTGCAGGAATATTCAGACTGGCGACAGGAACTGTCTCCTCTGTCGCTTTTGTCCCCTCTGTCGCTTTCTTTGACGATGGTGGGGACAACTTGATATTGGTACTGTTCACATTGGACACATTGTCTGTGGTCTTGGTCACATCTTTCTCTGTATTAGTGACTGGTTCTTTCTCTGTATTAGTGGCTGGTTCTTTCTCTGTATTAGTGGCTGGTTCTTTCTCTGTTCGAGTGTACAGCTCTCCAATCTCGCCTGCATCAAATGTTATCAGCGTACAGAAACCGTCGGTGGAAGACACAACCACTGTCCTTCCATCGCTGGCCCTGAAAACAATGTCAGGATTGCCAAATTGTTAAAAATGTCTACAGAATCAAAGAACATTGCTATAAACTGCATGTTTTGTCATACATAGGAATCTAAACTCAGATGGCCCCATGCACATGTCGTCATGTCATCAGACAGGTGGCACCACTTGTGCCTAAAAACAGCATGGATATATCATCATGGATTCCTTGCATACGATTGAAGTGTATAATGAAAAATATCATCAAAATTAGCAATATAGAGAAGAAAAAACCTATCATAAATATTCAATTTAACCAATTTTAGTACATGTATAATAATATGAATATGTTCGAAAGTCTGGATTTATTGATTGAATGAATGAATGTTTTACGTTGCGGCGGGAATATCTCACCCATAGGTGACGACAACGAAAGTCTGGAGTGAGTCAGCTATTGTTTTACGTCGCAGTTGAAAGTACATACCACGTGATGTCTGTCATCTGCAGATAGTGTGTGTTGCTGATGTAGGCGAAGGGTTTTGTCTGTTGGGTGTCGTACAGCAACACAGCATCTTCAGTGACGACTGCGAACACTACACGGTATGGGAGACTGGATAGAAACAGTTTCATATAAACTATGGTAGAGCCACACGCATTAACATTTTCTGGATGGTGAATATCATTCTTTAAATTAATATTACTTTTGTTTAAAATAAAACAATTCTTTAAATTAATTATTATTACTCGTTTTCTTTTCAAATAATAGTTACTCACCAAAATAATGTGGAGTACTTTTCCCATTCATTCTCATTATTATTTTCTTTATCTGTAAACAACAGTAAACACAATATTCAGAATGATCTGTAAGCTACAAAGATTTTACAGCTGCAGCTGTCATAAATTAATAAATATATCGAGGACAAAACACGAAGATTCTTCAGACAACTTTCACAAGGAATTGCTATGAGTACGATTTTCGATTGACCAGCAAATAAGAATGGGAACGACAGCGTAGAGGAAATCATTAAAAAAAATAATAATGTTTTTACTGCCAGCCCTTTACCTAATGATTAATGATCCAAGATCACACACAAAAAAAAGAAGAGAATAGTCCATATAAAATTACACCATAACACAGGGCTCCAGACTAACATTTTGAGTTACTTGCCCGCATGGCTAGTCAGGGCAAGTTGTAAAGGCCCCAAAGGTGCGAAATGTTAAAAAGTAGGCTGCCCGCAGTGCAATTTAACTTGCCCCTGTATGGCAGACATATGTTAGTCTAGAGCCCTGCTACAACGTCATATTGCAATATAATTACTACACCATAACCAAGATAAGCTAATGTTTCTTGCCATTAATGTTCTTGTTGTTTTTCCGAAGTTTGAAGAGTTGTGGACATGCGCGGACTGCGATTGTTGGCTTCTGTGGACTGGGCAGGAACAGTGCGGGTCTGGATGCAATCAAGGGGAGATAATTCATGATTAAATGGCATTATGTTTTTTGAGGAAAATAAATGCTCCATTACAGATACAAAGAACAGACCTAAATCTTATTTTTGGAACTTCATAAAACTATATATATAAATTATAACCTAAGAATATATAAATTATAACCTAAGAAGAATAACCTAAATCCTATTTTTGGAACTTCATAAAACTAAAATCATATGTTCAATAAAAAACTCTGCCTATCTCTTGCCAAAACTAAACTGAAAAAAAAAAAGAAAGAACAAATTCTTATCCCAAACTGTTTGTTTGGTATTGTCACTCAGAGGCCTATTCGGACAAAAACACATTACAAGGTAATCCGTACTTTGAGAGACAGTTCCTGGTGAAGATAAACGTGGCGTTGGTGACCTTGTCGCCCTGTTCCACGCAGCCAGCTGGTGTGATGAGAAACTGGCCGTCCGGCGAGAACGTCAGACGTCGGAAGAATGACCCCATTGTGTCGTCGTGGTACATACGGAATGGCTTCTGCTTCACGTCTGGGTCGGGATTCGCGGACGGAAGAGTCATCTTGGACACGTTGTGGATGCAGTTCTTGTTTGCTATGTTGAATACACGACACGATCTGGAGAATGTAATAATGTGTCTTAAATCTGAGGCACTTGCATTGCGAAAAAAAAAAGCACTATTTGTAAGATGTTCTGTTAATTATAGAACTTTCCCCTAAACAAGCTAGGATTCAGTAATCTGCCACATTGATGTGTTTGGATGTCACTGACCAGGATAAATTGTGTCTCTGACAGGGGTTAATTGTGTCTCTGACAGGGGTTAATTGTGTCACTCACCGGTCTGTACTTAGGGTTGCTGCAAACTCGTTGAGGGGATCCAATGCAACACCTTGCACAAAACTCTTGTGCTCGTTAAATAGTGCCAGTTTTGATTCTACAAATGGAGAGAGAACAAAATAATTCATAATTAAGCTAAGCATAATGACTGAATAAACACAATAAACATTAATAATAATAATAAAATAATAATATAAAAAAATATATATTATATAGTGTTCTAATCATTAGAAATTAGGATTTAAATTTTGTTTGTCATGTTCGTATTTTTAGGGTCAGAAATAAATTAGGTTTGGCAATTAATTTAGGTGTTCGAACTATTAGAGGGTTCGAATTGTTAGAGTATTATGGTAGTGAGAGAGTAAGTTATTGTTTCACGTTGCAGCAAGATTCTTTCACCCATACGCGATGTTACGTGGTGCGAGAGCTTGGGTGACCAAACCTTTGACTGTATCCCACAGTATTGCACTGTTGTCGACGGATCCCGAGATGAGGTGTCGTCCATCCGCTGACCAGCACAGGTCATACACATCCTCCAGATGACCTCTGTGGAAAACACACCACATTTACTATCCAATCACCATTCAGCCAACCAAGGGAGATAACTTTAATAATCTGGACATGGTATCCTTTTACAAAGCTCTCTTCTGCAAAGAGACCATAGCTCTCTCTTTGCAGTCAATTTGCTATCGGCAAAGACAGCATTATGGTCTCTTAATGGATAAGAGAACTTTGTGAAAGGATACCCAGGGTTGTACTGGATTTACTGTGTTGCGTCTCACCTCAGAGTTGTTGACGAGATCCAGCTTTCCTTGTTATCTTCGTCTTCTTCGCCGAAAATGTTGTTCGCAGGAGTTGGAGTGTCGCTTAGTCGCCAAAACAGAATCACATTATCTGGAAAATGTATATTGATAATCAGGTTTCAAAATTAATAACTGATCCTCGTTAAAAATACACCAATTCTAAAACAAACTAAAGTTGAATTCAATAACATTTTATACATTTGTAATTGGTTCAAGATTCTTTCACTTGTATTACGACTTAAATTCAATAACTAAACGGTCAAGAAATCTTATAAGAAGTATCAGTATTGTGCAATGGCTCTAGGCAAGTGAAAACAGGGTTAATATTGTCAACATGCTTGCCACGAATGCATCTGTCTAGCAATAACAGTCACCTGTCCATCAGTGAAATTGTTTTTAATGTTGATGTGAAGATTTATAACTATAAACATTAGCAGATAATTATAATACTATAGAATTATGAATATGCATACCATCTCCTGCAGATGCCAGTATATCACCTGAAACAAATAACATAAACACTATCATAAAAGATGGAGACAATCATATTGTCCATGGTGAAGACGCGACAAATACAAGTGAATGGATGGGCACTTGCTTGCTCCTTTGATAATGGTGAGATCTTTACTGTTTACTTTTTACTAATGAATAAATAACATGTAAGAATCTATGACAACTCATTCTGTCATCGAGTAAGGAATCTCAGATGGCCCCATGCACATGTCGTCATTTCATCAGACAGGTGGCACCACATGTGCCTAAAAATAGCATGGATATATCATCATGGATTCCAGACTGCAGAATATGTCGCCACGGTAGGCAAAGGGAGATAACTCACCATCTGGCGAGAATCTACACACATTGACAGAACGTGTATGACGGCGGAGATTGGATAAGAATTCCACAGTGGGCTTTCCCTCAGAGTCCACCTTCACCTGCCAGATCTGAAACAGAAAATGTATTGGAAACATAACATTTTAATACGTTAGTTGTATGAAAACATCACCAGATCACTATCAAGTACGATATTGAAGCAAAAAAATAATTTGTTTAAAAATACAAAATTACAATTTCGCCAATTACAAACTGACAGCAGGGTTAGAAATTAACTTTAAAATGTACATGCCCAAATAATGATTTAAATAATAAAACATGAAATTTCTACTAGCCCATAGGATACTTTTAACATTAGGAGAAATGGATCGGGCCGCCGGGCGAGTGGGAACCCTGTGGCAGTATATTACTGTATATTTCTATTTTGGATGTATTCATTGAGTGGTTCATGTGACATTGGCCCATCAATACCTGGGTACAATACAATACAATCACAGATGTGAATGCACTTTAATATTTAGCTCTAATTTGGTCCAAAATGATCACCCATAGCTGTGATTTTATGCCTTTAACTAACTTATTTTAGTACTATTCCTGATCAGTGATAATAAAAAACGTAAGACATTCTCTGGATACTTAATCACAGTGGGCATAGATGTGATAGAATCAGTGCCAAAATTAACAGCCCAGTATCATCCCTGGCTACCTACACGGACAAGCTTGTCGACAGATGCACTGGCCAGCCTCTGGATGGGTCTGTTTCCTGGCTGGAAGTCCACACTGTAGACCGGCTCCTTCCCATGCCAGGAAATCTCTGGTGTAACAACCTTCATCTGAAACAGGTGCACAGATCAGCAACCAAATATTATACCAAACCATCTAGTTTAAACATACTGAGTGAGTGAATATGGAGTTTGGAGTTTAACATCGCTGCAGGTGAGTGAATATGGAGTTTAATGTTGCTGCGGGAATCTTTCACCCATTTGCGACGTCGCTACAGGAATATAAAATCTAAATCTAAAATAAAAGTACTGAAAAACAGTAAGTAATGTCACTGGTCAGTAATAACTACAGTACTACAGGCATACTAAGTTCCACGTCACTTCAAACTATTCCAGATCAACTGCAGAAGATGGATAATCTCATACATTTACTTTTTTCATTGATTGATCATGAAATGAGAGATAATTAATAAAATGGAATTTCATGGTGGTATATGTCAATTGAAATTTCATATTTAGACAAGCACATAGATAATTTCAGAAAAGCAAGACATATTGAAGAAATTGATACGAAGAAATATAACAATGTATTTTTATTTGTACGACCCCTCACTGGCTCACACGAAAACAGAGGCCCTATCATAAATGTTCGTCCAATATTGCTAGAAACATACAGATCATCGAGATCTAGCCTCGTAACTACTCAACCATTTGTGCCCATCTGTATCCTAATTATTCACAGTGCATAAATAGTATTTATTCCAATAAATTATGATTAGAAAGTTACCTTTTCTGCTACCTAAATTTGTTTTTGTTTTTATTTCGCGCCAAGAATATCCCAGCATGCATATAATATACAAAATCATGATGTTAAATTCTAAAAACGAATTCAGACGTCATAACATTTAGTTCTGTCTCACATAAACATAAAATAGGCTCGACTATACTTTAAAAATAACTAAATGATTTATATATCTAATACAACCAATATTCTCATCTTGCTAATCCGTTATCTGGATTTTCACTGCCTGTACTATTTTCATTTATTTCGATTTTTATTTTGACCACAATTTATATTCAAAATGGCGACCGATGGGCGGAAGTTTTGAAATTCATTTTTACAAAACATGATTTTCTGCCCGCATTAGTCTAAGATTTATTTGTCATTGTGTTTCCATTCTTTACATGCATTTACACATTGGTGTTACACGTGCTGGAGACAAATAAAATGAATAAAATAAAATATATTATAGTTTCGAAGCGAGGAATGTAACTTGATAAAAACTGAGAAATCTAACACTGTACCAGTATGACAGCTAAACAAATGCTAAATCTGTTTTTAGTGTTTTAATTAAAACTAGTGTATCTTACATAATACAAGCTGAACGTTTAAGTCAGTATGTCTGCAGATTGATTGTTTAGTTGATATAATGCAGTCGGTCTAGACATGACGAAAGTTGAAACGTGCAGTGGCTTACGGAATATTCTATCTGCTGTAGTCATCATCAGCTTATCATGGCTGTCATCACACTGGTCGTCTAGATGACATTGATATCATGAAAAAGTTAACAGAGACATGGCAGCAACAGAAAGCCTTCACGGCGGGTACGCGAAAAACAGTACAACATCCCGTAAGCAATGGTGGTGCTGGAAGCAGAAAGAGACTTGGAAGGATTCCCATTCAATTTGGATCCAGCCGTCAAATACATGTAGCTGGTGGGGCAATTAATGTTCCCTCCAAGAGGTTTGTTTATGTGTAAAACCGGAACATGTGATCTGGTGATACTTAAATTAGAAATGATGATTTTATTCAGTAGTCAACATGCATATAGCATTGTGCTATTTAATCCAGTAATCCAGTAGGTAAATGCTTTAAAAATAAATAATTATAAAGCACACATATGCACCTATGATTGTGTTACTTGAAGTTTGATTACCATCACAAATGTTATTTATTTTGAAATTTACCACATTAATTATTCAGTAAATGGTAATCTAAGAGTCATAAGACTGTCTGCTCGGTTATATCTGCTCATGTATTGTGAAATATAAATTAGGACAGGAATATTGGTCATTTTATGATAATAAATTAATGGAAATCTAATGGATCACTTAACCATGATTAATATGCTTGCTTGCAAATGCAATTTAATTGTCAAATTTTTCACTGAACAATTTGTTTTCTGCAGTTCAAATGATGAAGGCAGACCAAGCAATGAAAGTGTTCAAAGTGAAGTCTTCTCCGACATCAGTGCCTCACTCAGCTCATCATTCGCTCTGGATTTGGACCCGGACTACATGACTGCAATAAATAACCTAGAGGCTGAATTCCAACAACAGGGGAAGAAAAGTACAGTACCAATTTGTAGCACTCCACTGAATAAACAAATCAGGGGTATCGATGTACCAGCTGTCGTACCAGAGAAACAAGCTTCTCAGAAAAAGAAAAAAGAAAAATCAATTTTATCTATTTTCACTTCAGACATAGTATCCAAAACAGGACAGCATCAACAAAGGGGAACAACTTCTACTACAGATGAACCTAAAACATCACAGTTTCACCGTAGTTGTAGATCAAATAAAGGGACACCATCCACTCCGAGTGTTAAACAAGGTGGGAAGAGGACGAGGACAAAGACGCCAAAATATTTCGGTCAGCAGAAAAGTAAAGCCTCCCAAAGTAGCCTTGATGATATGTTGACACCGACGCAAAGTCCGGCAGATAAGAAGGTCTGTTCCGGTGTCGGGAAAGTCGCAGAGAATGGAATGGTATTGAGAGGTCCGGTGCAGAGTTTATTTGCTGACGTCGGCTCTCAGAACAACACCCCAACAACCAATAACGCCGCAATCGCTCTCTGTCCCAACTCGATCAGTCCACAACATGATTCAAACCAACCCAGTAGACCTCACATTAAGGCAGTGAATACACATTCTGCTGGATTGGTTGTACGGAAGAACAGCACCAAGGGAGATAATCCAAATGGTATTCATACCAAGGGAGATAACCAAATTGGCCATAATTCCAAGGGAGATAACCAGATCGGCCATCGCAAAGTTGGATCTGAATGTAGTCTATTAGACCAAGATCGAAAGCAGAAGTCTGTGATACCAAACAAAAGTACAAAAGCTTCCAGCAAAACTAATTGTACATTACAACCTGATAAACTTGAGTCGATTAAAACTAAGAACTTGCCAGATGACTGTGATAAAGCAAGAGGTGATGGCAAACATGTTTCTGAGAACACAACAGCTTCCACAGTTACAAACGCAGATGCTGTCAATGACATTGGTAAACGTGGCAGAGAAAAGAATACTTACGTATCTGCAGTCAGTAATCAAGGTAATATCAAATCTCCACTGAAACATGGCAATGCAAGTAACCGTAACCAAATGAGCAACACAATGTTGCATGAAGAAAATGCCAGTCTTCCTGATAGTACATCAACTACCATGCTGAATATTGAGCAGAATATATCAGGTACTTTAAACCTTATAATGTTCATATACTAGTAGTCTGTAAAACATGTCTTTTTTTTCTTTTTCTTTGTTGTAAAATCTTGCTAATTATTGCAAATCTATCTTGTTATACTGTAAATTGACAACCATCTATAAAGCATTATACGAATGAAATAATCTTGAAATTGGCTCTATTCTGAACTGAATGTAAATTATGATTAACAATATAAAACTCACATCTGTTGTTACAGTGGATGCGAGTCAGCTACAGTTGTCGTCGTGGGGACTGCCAGATACAGTGTTGAAGCAGTACCACAGCATGGGTGTCCGCCAGATGTTCCCGTGGCAGGCCCAGTGTCTATGTACCGGGAACGTTCTCAGTGAGTAGTCACCTTCAGGTTGAGAAACATTTAAAAAATATGATTTCATACTCAACTAAAATTTTTAATGGGGATTTGTGAACCAAATTTTGTTTAGCATGACATCATACTGAATTTATTTTTCATAACCGTGGGGCCAGATTAATAAAATACCATTTATATTCCGCACATTAACATGGAATATGAATGGTATTGAGTCTATATATATATATATGCGCTGCTGTACCAACATGACATTTATTGTTCAACTTGACTGGTAGTTATCTCCCCTGATCTGGTCACCAGATGGCGGTAACCTGGTGTACTCGGCGCCGACCAGTGCGGGGAAGACGTTGGTGGCAGAGCTACTGCTGTTGAAGCGAGTGCTGGAGACCAAGAGGAAGGCGCTGTTTATTCTGCCGTTCGTGTCCGTCACCAGGGAGAAGATGTTCACACTGCAGGTACTCGGATCTCAGTCTTCTGTGTACTCGGGTCTGAGTCTTCTGTGTACTTGGATGCTAGGGGTGTGTGGTAGCGTAGTGGTAGATAATCTGACGTTGTAGCTACAGGTGCCAAGTTTGAAATAATCCTTGGGAACCACTGCAGGTACTGTAATTCATCACATGTAGTATATATAGTATTCTATTAATTTTTACTCTACATGTGATATGCCACCTACACTGTATGGAGACTGCAAAGGTTGGAAGTTAAGCACAATTGGGCTTGGCTAGTTGATGGATGAGTGTCGTACCTGAGTACCTAGGATTCCTCAAGTCTGAGAGTGAGACTAAGGCTGAAAATCTAGCACGGGTTGGGGTTTTATACTCTTACTTAAAACATTTCCCATTTCTGTGACCAGCAACTGTACCAGGACGCTGGGATTCGAGTGAGCGGCTTCATGGGTAGCTACAGTCCGCCGGGGGGTTTCAACAGTGTGGACGTCGCCATCTGCACCATCGAGAAGGGAAACAGTCTGGTCAACAGGCTGATGGAGGAGAACAAACTGGACACACTGGGTGAGAACGAGACGAATAAACCTGCACGTACGGTGTCCAGGGTATTGTTTCTCCAAGCTACTACCAGACCATAAGCACTCGTAGCCATCTCTACATAGGGATCATGCACTTACAAAAGTGTTATGGTCTCATAATGGATATGAGAGCTTCGAGAGATGATACCCTGTTTCATATTATGCTGAATATTGGCAAAGCGTTCTCTGCAAGCTCCACAGAGTATTCTCAACTGTTTGTGGTTATTGAATGCACCACTGGTCAATGTTTTAATTATGGTTCAAGCTAATGAAGCTGCTGTAAAATATCTCCCCAGGTATTATTGTGGTGGATGAGCTGCACATGGTTGGTGATCCACATCGTGGCTATCTGCTGGAACTGCTGCTGACTAAGATCAACTACGTGGCTAACAGGCGGAACAGACAGCCGGGAAACAGGTGGGGCATCTGCAGCAGTGTCCTCATCTTATGTGTGTCATAACATTATCAGAGAAATAATCTTGAAAGTGGCTCTAAGACTGAACAACACTAATGTTATGATGATTTAAGCCATTTTATGATAGACAATTGAAATATTTATACAGGAATGATAAATTTCATGTGATGTTTTTGCAACAGATTTCAATATTTTTTATTTATATTGTGGATACAAAAACAAAACATAAAATCTTTCTTTCTGATAACTAACATTATTACAAAAAAAACAAAATATTGTTTCTATCCATATAGTTCAGTGTAAATATTAAAATTCTAGTCTTGTTATTTGTAGAATTATTGTGTTTAATAGTTGTTATTTTTATCTGAATGGTCATTTGTTTTCATAAAGTTTCATATCCTAACGTTTCCTAGCAACGGATCCACTCTGGCTGAGGGTCATGTCCAGATCATTGGGATGAGTGCGACCTTGCCGAACCTTGACCTCTTGGCCCGTTGGCTGGATGCTGACCTCTACCACACGGACTTCCGGCCAGTACCTCTGACAGAGTGCCTCAAACTTGGGACGGAGGTGTTTGATTCCAGAATGAAAAAGTTGCGTGACATCGATGCCACTCGTACGTTTCGTGGCGACGACGACCACATCATTCCACTGTGTCTGGAGACTGTCCTCGGGGGTCACTCGGTTCTAATATTCTGTCCCACCAAGAACTGGTGCGAAAAACTGGCTGAGACCATTGCCCGGGAATTTTACAACCTCATGAAGGCCCCTCAGGCTGCAAGTACCAGCTCGGACAAAGGTAATGATTACAAATATTAAATTGTATAATGTTAATCTGAGCAAATCAGATAGCTTTTTATTTGAAATTTGTCCATCCTTTAGCTGGTACATCTTATTTGATTGACTATTTATTAACTTCCTTTTTCATAAATTGACAAAGCCTTCAAATACAATTATTTAATGATTGACTGGAATATTTGTTGCGTTCATCGAGGTATGAACGTAAAAAACGATGTGCAAACTGTATGAATCCGCGAAGCGGTTCATACAAAAGTTTGCACATCGGTTTTTACGTTCATACCTCGATGAACACACCAAATATTCCAGTCAATCCTTATAAATAAATAACATAACAAATTGGTGTGGAATTATTTGATTCAATAGTCTGACAATGTATCAATGATTTTAGTCTACATTTTAGAAATGGTGCATTGATATTTTGCCGACGTCAAATATAGATGACATCATATATAACATGACGTCACAATGCCACCTAAGAAAATTTCATTTATCGAAATATGAACGCAATGTTTTGGGGTCACGTGGATCAATCAGATTGCCAGATTCACTGGATATTTATTTATTGTCAAATGACATCAATGATCTAGCATATACTTGACTTTCTTTCAGTGTACATATCCCAGAAAGACTCCCACATTCTATCCCTAACTAATCTACAGGTAACCTGTGTTATATCAGCACTTGTTGTCCTCAGATTCACACTGTTATCACTTGGGGCAGAGAGTTTTGGAAATAAGAAGGAAGAATGTCCAGTAAAATTGTAAACTTGTGCCTTTGGAACTTGTATCTGAGTACTCTGTAGACCATGTCAAAGACATTGCAAGCAATGTTTTTCTTTATCATAATTGGGATTATTATTTTTACATTTTTTTAAAATGGCTTCTTCAACATCATTGAAATCGGATTAATGAACCGAAAATCTTTGCAAAGCTAAAAGAAATATGAAATTGAAAGAAAATTCATAAAAAAATAATATGAAAGGAAATTTATTAAGAAAAAAATGAAAGAAAATTTATGAAAAGTAATTGAAGCGAAATTCATTAAAAATAAATGAAAGAAAATTCATTAAAAATATTAAAAAAGAAAATTGTCTCCATGGTCTCTCACAAGTACTACCTTTTTAGTAAACAAGCCATTGCCTAGTGAATACAGATGCATCCCTCCATTCTAAAGCTTTCTGCCCATATCTCTAGTACATTATTACTACGCACCCTGTTCTCAGCATCAGTTTGATTCATTCTTGTCCATGTTCACCTGCACTGTTACTGTCAGAGGGGAGTTGTGTATTGTATCGTTAACGCATACCAGTAATCACAGTTTCTCTGCCGTAGGTTTTGTGAAGGCCTCTGACCTGATCCGACTTCCTCTGGACAAATCCGCGTTGAAGGACGTGGTGTCACAGCTACAGAGGACACCGGTAGGACTGGACTCTGTCCTGGGGAGGACGGTTCCGTTGGGCGTGGCATATCACCACGCAGGTAGGTGGATGTGGGGTGGATGTGGGGTGGATGTGGGGTGGACCTGTGGGGATGATACAAGAGTCAGATAACCAGTAACATAACTCTGGCGGAGCCAATGATCTGTCCTGTGTTAACTGTTCTAGTTATGATGGTTTATTATGTTTACTGTAAATCACAAAATTAATGCGTCACTAATTTAATGCAACCTCTAGATATTAGACATAAATGCGACACCAATAAAATGCGAACGGCCATGTCTCCATACATGTTTGTTCACCAGTCTTACCTTTAATGTGCAGCAATTGAATGCGATAATACAGCAGTCGAATTTTTTGCATTAATATTCTGTTTGCGTTATTTTCATGATTTAGAACTTTAAAACATACTCATGAAATTTCTACTAGCCCATAGGATACCTTTAACATTTAAGAGAAATGGATTGGGCTGCTAAGTGAGTGGACACTTCTAACCCCAGCACTATTGTCACTCCTCGATATATTTTGGTCGCATATTGGGTCAAATATTCCTGTAGTGACACTCACCCACTTAAAATATTTCACTGTGGACATTTCATTCTCCTTATAGGCCTGACCTTTGATGAACGTGACATCGTAGAGGGCGCTTTTCGACAGAGCAATGTCAAGGTCCTGTTGGCGACCTCTACACTGTCGTCAGGGGTCAACCTCCCGGCCAGGCGTGTCATCATCCGCTCCATCATGTTCGGTGGCAAGGTCATCGACACGCGCACGTACAAGCAGATGGTCGGTCGTGCCGGCAGGAAGGGAGTGGACACAGAGGGTAACATATTCCTCTCAACTATTCCTGACCTATTCCTGAGAAAGTATTCCTGTGAACTATTCCTGACCTATTCCTGCATTATTTATGTTCAAAATGCTGGTGAATTTGTATGCATCATGAGATTATCATCTATTTGGAGCGCTTGTTCTATATAATGATTTAAACATTTTGTGAAAGTCTAAAACACCATAAATTCTGGTGGTGGCTGTTTGAGAATAGTTGCTGTTTAGCTATTGACCTGTGTATTTCTGGTGGTGTAGGTGAGAGTGTGCTGGTGTGTAAGCCGAGAGAGAAGGCGAGTGCCGTGCGACTGATGACTGCAGAACTGCCGCCAGTACAGAGCTGTCTAATCAGAGACGAGAAGGCGGAACTCAGCTCCAGCATGAAGAGGGCCATACTGGAGGTACAGCAGACAGACAGACAGTGAGACAGACAGACAGACAGTGAGACTGACAGACCGGCAGGCAGTCAGTCAGTCAGAGAGACAGTCAGTCAGTCATACAGACAGACAGTGAGACAGACAGACAGTGAGACTGACAGACAGGCAGGCAGACAGACAGACAGGCAGACACAGGCAAACAGACACAGTGAGACAGACAGCAGACAGACAGACAGACAGATAGACAGTGAGACAAACAGTGGATAGACAGACAGATAGACAGTGAGACAGACAGTAGATAGACAGACAGACAGTGAGACAGATAGACAGACAGGCAGTCAGACAGACATAGTCAGTCATACAGACAGTCAGACAGTCAGACAGTCAAAGAGATGAAGGCATGTGGCAGACAGGCAGACAGATGAGATCAGGCAGACAGACAGACAGATAGATAGGCAAACAGACATACTGAGGAAAGACATGCAGGTGTTTAAGGTGAGGCACAGGAACACACATGCAGATACACAGACAAGATAGACAAACAGGCAGACAGACAGGCAGATCATGCAGGTGAGAACTAATATCTAGGATGATAGACAGCCAGACATGGAGTTCAGAACACAGGTTGAGAGACAGACAGACAGACAGACAGACAGACAAGAACTGATCTCTGGTATGAAGAAGGTCATATTGAAGGTACCGACAGTTGAGGTATACTAGACAGACAAATAGAGACACCAGTTAAACAAAAATATCCAGGAACCATGCTTTTATATTATTTAGCAGCTACATCATGCAGAACATGTGCAATGTAATCTCCACCGATGTATGATCTCTGCTAACAGATCGTGGTGACCGGTGTTGCCTCATCGCCTCCAGAGGTAGCTGCCTACGCCTCGTGTACGATGCTGGCTGCATGCGCTCAGGGACAGGAGAATGCACAGCTGATAGAGACATCCATCAGTTTCCTCAGAGACAACGAGTTTGTCAGCTTAAAGATGCTCAAGAATGATGGTAGGTATCCGTACTAAATCCTTTATATTCCAAAAATAATAATGAAAAAACAACGTTAAAAAAATATAATTCGATTGTTATTGTGGATGCATTTTCTTTCTATATTCTTTAGGCATCTTTACAAACATGACCTATAACCCTCTCAATGATAGTATTTGTACTAAAATCATTATAAAAAATAGAATATGAAGGACATGTTGAATACAGTTGCTGTGGATTACAAAGAATATGCCAATTGTCGCTTTCCCAACTAAAATATTCGCAGTAGTTAAACAGACTTCAGTTGGTTTTATATCGGGCACATAACTCTGTATAATTCCAGATGGCAGCACCAGCGAGCGTTTCTACCCGACTCAGCTAGGGTCTGCTGTGATGGCGTCCTCCATGTCGCCCGACGACGGCCTGGTGGTGTTCGCGGAACTACAGCGAGCCAGACGCTGCTTTGTTTTGGAGGATGAGCTGCACGTCATATACCTGGTATGTTGTTAGGATGGTGGACAAGCCGTGATATAAGTGAAAGAATCTTGAAATCGACTCTAAACCCCAATTGGAAGAAAGATAAAAATCTACAATAATTATATATCTATGATACAATGACAATATTCTATGTAAAAATAACATGAAGATGTTATAACTCTCAGATATCTGTCCTTTATTAAATAACATATCTAGTCTGATTGATCGAGTATAACTACGTCCAATCCTATCCCTCACCCCGGGCTTTCAGGTGACGCCCATCTACAGTGGAGAGGTGTCCACCAGCATTGACTGGTACCAGTTCTACTGCCTGTGGGAGAAGCTGTCGCCCAGTATGAGACGCGTGTCCGAGCTGGTCGGAGTGGAGGAGGCATTCTTGGCCAAGGCCGTCCGTGGACGCATACTGACCAAGACGTCCACCCAGGCTCGGACGCTGGCCATCCACCGGCGCTTCTACACCAGTCTGGTGTTGCTGGACCTGGTCCGAGAAGCTCCACTGACTGACGTGGCAAGGAAGTACGGCATCAACAAGGGGCAGCTACAGTCACTGCAACAGTCGTCAGCCACGTTTGCAGGTACGTGTGTGGAATGTGGACTTGGTTCAGTACTGGAGATGGAGCTTGTGAAATAAATTGCTTTAGCTTGATTACCATGACGATAAACATTTGTTTTGTTATAGTTAAAAGTACGGATAAAGATCCTGCAGCGACGTTAAACTCCATATTCACTCACTACGGATAAAGATATTATCATGTAATTTAACATGTACATGTACATATTTGTCGTGTATGGGTGAAGTATTTGTGATGTACCCGTATTATAGTTAAAATATGGATACAAATTTGAACATGTGGATAAACATCTGTTGTGTATTGGTGACATATTCCTGCTGAGATGTAAAGCACTAATTCGATCAAAATTTACAGATCTTATGCTTTTACAAATTAAGTTATTGGATGCAAATTCTTCTTATCCTTGCCTCTAGTGAATGAAATAAAAATTAATACATTTTATAAGGCAACTCCAGTTGACACCAGAAGTTAAGCACATTTCTGGAATTGTAGCTGGATGTATCACTAGATGTATCACTACATGTATCACTGGATGTATCACTAGATGTATCACTGGATGTATCACTAGATGTATCACTAGATGTATCACTAGATGTATCACTAGATGTATCACTAGATGTATCACTGGATGTATCACTAGATGTATCACTAGATGTATCACTAGATGTATCACTGGATGTATCACTGGATGTATCACTAGATGTACCACTAGATGTATCACTAGATGTATCACTAGATGTATCACTAGATGTATCACTAGATGTATCACTAGATGTATCACCAGATCAATGATGTATCAGCACAGTGATTCCATGTCAGAATTCCACCACAATTTAATCATATCCACTCCACCCCACTATCCAACATTGCAGGTAATGAACAATGTTTCTATCCACATCTCCCTCCCCCCCACAGGTATGGTGACAGTGTTCTGTGGTCGGCTGGGCTGGTACAACCTGGAGCTCATCTTGTCCCAGTTCCAGAACCGCCTGACCTTCGGCATCCAGCGTGAACTCTGCGACCTCGTCCGTGTCTCTGTGCTGAATGGCCAGCTGGCGCGGCAGCTTTACAACGGCGGCTACCAGACAGTGGCAGCTCTGGCCAACGCTGACCCACACGATGTGGAGAACCGCCTGAAGACGTCCGCGCCGTTTCAGAGGTAAAGAATCTTAACACTGCTTCATGATGTTAATTGTAGGTGTTTTATGAAATATGCTTTTTCATTGACATGTATTTTTTATTTATATATGGTGGTGTTTATGTTACATTTGAGTGAAGTAGTCTTGAAAAGCAACTTTAAGTTCCAACTTAACCTTCTCCCTGCTGAATAAAATCAAAGTGTTCTATTTCTGCATGTGATCGGGCAATAATTCGCCTTCAGCAGGGAGAGGGTTAAGAAACACATGAGTACTATATGTGTTGCTTATGAAAATTGGAAAAAAAATTATATATTACTATTGCAGCTTCAAGCTCAGTTAAAGCCATTATATAAATGAAAGATGATTAAAAGTGGCTCTAGACCCCAATTAAAAAAAAATTGAAAATAGGATAGACATATTTATATTTACCATCGCAGCTCCAACCTCAATTAAATATAAGAAAGAAAGTTTAGCCCTCTCCCTGCTGGATTAGGCACAGGCATTGCACTTTGCCTTCAACAGGGAGAGAGTTAAATGTTGCAACTCCAATCTCATTTAAATGAACATAGGGAAAGTTTAAATGTTACTCTTACAGCTGCAAGCGGCAGGACACAGAGAGCGAGTGGGAGATGGAGCAGAGGAAGAAGGCTCGGAGTATCTGGCTGACCGGGCGTCGCGGTGTCACCGAGCTGGAGGCGGCCATCGCCATCGTAGAGGAAGCCAAGAACATCATCCAGCAGGAGCTGGGCGGCCTCGGCATCCAGTGGAGGCAACCAGGGGGAGGCAACTCTGCCAGCGAGTCAAAACCAGGGGCAGATAACTCTGTCAGTGAGTCGACCGTGGCAGAAGGCGAGGAGAAATCTGATTCTGTTGGTGTGAAGGAACCTGGAAGTGACTCGTCCACAAGAAACACGGAAGAAGCCGGAGGATTGGGAGAAACATCCACGAACAGTTGTTTACCATCTGCCGCGACTCCAGTAAACTCCAGCAGACGAAATATTGGAGCAGCAGGAAAGAGACTGAGCTCGGGAAGTCGTAACAGATTGAGGATGGGAGGACTGAAGAAGATATCAACGAACACGGGGAAGAAAAAGTCACCCTTGGCAGAAACCCAAAGGAATTCAGTCTCGGGTAGTCGTGTCTCGCCCAGTGGTTCTGTTAGATTGGAGGTATCTCCTCTGTCTTCTAACAAGTCTGTGGTAACTCAGATTTTGAGTCCTCCACCAGCTCTCAGACTGTCGTTTTCTCGGAATATTTCTTCCAGGACAAGTCCGCAAGCTTCTACTTCTAGAGATGGCTCCGTGTCTGGAGGACTCGTGCTGGAGTCTAATAAGGAGAACATCAAGACCACTGCAAATAGTCCTGTTAAGACTGGGCCAACAAAAGTTGGAAAGGCCAGCACCAAATCTGTATCTGAAACAAAGAAAAATTTAAATGAAAATCAAATTCTGTGCCGTCATGAATGCAGCAACATGACTGTGAACAAAGCAAACTGTGATGATAAGTCAAATTCAACAAGAGACACACACAAAATAAATCAAGAATCCTTTCCAAAGACAAAGCAACTTCAAACCGAGGACAATATATCCCCAAGGACTTTATTTGAAGACAGGATGACAGAAGATCTGTTTTCAGATTCCTTCAATTCTCAGATGGTGTTGGACTGCAAACTGGCTCCTGAACCAACACCAATCAAGACCACAGACTTGAAAAATACAGACACCATTGCAGCAGGAGTCAATCCTAGAACTGATAACTCGGCACCTGATCCAGATCCTGACGACTTCTCAGACAGCTTCTTCTTGGACACACAGACTGCTGCATCGCTATCTTTCAAAACCGTCGACACCAGATCTGGAAAAATTCAACCACAAGCTAAGACAGAGTCAACAGCAACAGCAACAGCAACAGCTGGTTCACTTCCTGTGCCTGTTCCATCCTCGGACATCAGCCCCACACTGTACACAGAAGAACTGGATGTAGACAAAAGTGTCTCTGAAGACCTGATCCTGCAGCTAGAGAGCTGCCCACCAACTGCCAGCGATTTCCAGATGCCTCCAGCCGATCACAACACACACAAAGCCATGACAGATCGGGTTCAGAAGACATCGCCACTTCTCCAGTTTGACAACTCCCAGGAACTCCTGGTGGCCAGTGACTACGAGAGAGCTGCTTACCAAGAAGAAGATGCCTTCCTGGACTCCACCATGTTTGACTGTGAGGACACCTCTTACACTCAGCTGAGAATACCCAGGAAGAAGGTGCCAAGTTCTGAGAAGGTTGCCTGTAGTGACATAAAGGACAAGGGTGTGAGAGATGGAAAAGACAAGTGTGTGACTGCTGGTAAAGACAAGGGTGTGAGTGATGGGAAACATATGGGTGTGAGTGATGGGAAGCATATGAGTGTGAGTGATGGGAAGCATACAGTGGGTGTGAGTGATGGGAAGCATATGAGTGTGAGTGATGGGAAGCATACAGTGGGTGCAAGTGATGGGAAGGATATGGGTGTGAGTGATGGGAAGCATACAGTGGGTGTGAGTGATGGGAAGCATATGAGTGTGAGTGATGGGAAGCATACAGTGGGTGCAAGTGATGGGAAGGATATGGGTGTGAGTGATGGGAAGCATACAGTGGGTGTGAGTGATGGGAAGCATATGAGTGTGAGTGATGGGAAGCATACAGTG
>JAUTBV010103725.1:0-15395 GCA_032361325.1 Lepetodrilus fucensis | reverse complement strand
GTTGTACATTTCACGCCAAACTCGCTCGTTTGCCGTTCTAGCTTCGACTTCACACGTGGCCCCGCCTCTCCAGTATCGCGAAGCGTGACGTAGTTCACAGAAATCTACCGCGTTTCAAGTTCAACGCGGAAAACTAAAACTCTCTAGTGTCACACCGATTCCGTGGCGTAAACCTTCGAGCGCCTGCCACAGAGTGCGGAAGGTCGATGTGGCAAACCATAGATCCCTTATAATCTATGGCTAAATATAGTCTAAACACGAGAAAAGGGAGACAACTACAATATTATTATTTTGATGCAAATGGCGGACTCGCTTCGGTGCACTGTAGATATCAACGTGTAAGTTTTAGTACTAGTGTTTTAGAAGGCCTACAGTTGTTAATTTCTATCTTTATAAGATGAATATGTATGTTTCAACTCCGTGTGCTGGTATTTGGTATTAGCAACCAAAATGTGTCAAATAAGGAGAACATGCATATCGTATATCAGTGTGCACGAAAACCGAGGACGTTATCATGGCTATCGTAAATAATTTATTTTAGGCAATACATTTTATCTTCCCGCAGTAATGTAATGTTGACCATGCGAAATCTTACTCAACACAATTACTGTAATGCATTAAAATCGTTTGCATATATATTGCTATGGTGCAATTCGGAGAATGAATAACATGGAGACTATGGCTATCTGATTTTACAAGGTAACTAATTGATTCATGATACCTTGATATTACACGTCAAATCTCCAACAGAGTACAACTTGTACACTGCAGATTCACATTCTCTCGTATGTCATATGTTAGACCTACCTCTAATGTCTTTGAAATCAGATTGACGAAGTGGTTTTCGACGCTACCAAGACTTGCGCCTCTCCTATCAAGTCAACATGCGACAATATCAACTCAGCATTCAAAATCGACTGGAGAATGGTCACGTGGTCCGACCTAAGAAAACCAATGTACTCGGGTCTGGCAGCTACTTTGATTATCAAGCTACGTTCAACAAGCCTGCCTGGCAATATAGCCCAACAAGCGTCGTTTTGGAAACAACACATGCGCACTGAGGGAGATAAAGCCATATTTACGGACAAGGCTTCAAAACTTCCAGAGACCGGTACTATATTTAATACCTAATGCATGCACATAAATACAACATGAATTAAGGTATTCTCGATATATTATTAGATAAACCACCAATTAAAATCCCATAGACGACAGTGTTAACGTATTTAAGCATAACTACTGATTCAGTGATTCAAATACCACAGAACAACCTACATTGCAAAGTTCAGTTCCCCAGCAATGTAGAAATCAAAGAAAAAAAAACATGTCAAAATAAAAGATAATTCGATGACCTAATCGACTATTTGGCGGGGAAATGGTATTTTAAAGGTACACCCTATAGGATCGTTTTGCGGCTTAAACGTATACCAAAGTTATGACAAACTTGTTTCTCTCACAGCGATACCTTTCATGAAAGGTTTCAATACAGTATATATCCATACTTTAGAAAGTATCATCTATCTATTGATAATTAGTGTGTTCATATCATGATTAGTCACCGAGTTATGCCACTTTTAACACGGCAGGGGTTAGTCTAAAAAATACTAATCTGACGACAAATGTTGAAATGATGCATACAACATGTTCCACGGGATACTTTTCCAGACGAATTGCAATTATAACATACTTAAGTGTATGATTGTATATTAGTAATCTATACTACATAGTTTTAGGTCAAAATCTATTGAATTTTGATATAATAACAGTAGTTGATATACATATTTACAAATCACAGAAATCCCAATAAGCATTTTACAGCATTACTTCTAATAATCTAACAATTTAAATCACGAGAACTCCACAAGCAGTGATTAATTATATTCTGGAAAGGTTCCCCTATCAGTTAACACCAAAATGTTGTTCATATCTTTACTATTTGATGTTATGGTAATTTGAACATTTATGGGGGTCATCTCAAAAATACCAATTTCATGATAATTCTGCGTAAAGTAAGTTATGCAAGATTTCATTCTTAATTATTTTAACAATTACTTATCAAATTGTATTATTATATCACATTCATCCATATGGCATAGTCATAGACCAATATTTACTTAATTACAATATGTTACCAGTAACCAAGTTATAAAATAGCATTTTCCAACCTAATTAAATTATTATCTACTAATTGTCCAACAGGATTTGCTATCATAAATGTAATTGCATATGCTAATTATGTTATATAAATAGTCATATATCTGTTAACACCAATATTGTGTTCATATCATTACTAGTCGCTGAGGTATACTAGTTTGAACATTGTGGGGATGCAACTCAAAAATACTAATTTTGACTAAATATTCATACATTATATTCTATAACATATGTTTGTTTAAAGAAAAGGTTCAAACTAATTCTTTATTATATTCTACCAAGTGAAAGCTATATGTTAACATCAATATCGTGTTCACATCTTGATTAGTCGCTGAGGTATAATAGTTGTTAAATGGTGGGTGTACATATAAAAATAACAATTTTGACAAATAAATGCATAAAATATGTTATATAACATGTAGTTGTATTATGAAAATGTTCAAACTAGCTCTTTATTATATTCTACAAGGTGTAAGCCATCAGTTAACATCAATATTGTGTTGATATGTTGATTAGTCGCTGAGGTAATTCTAGTTTGAACATGGTGGTGGTTCATCTAAAAGCACCAATATTGACGAAATATGTGTAAAATATCATGACATTAACAAGTATTACAGAACATGCGTTATGCATATTTCGTCAATAATTGTATTTTTGAGATACACTACAAAATGTTGTTATATTTGGATTCCTTGACCCTGAAAACATCAGTATAGACGCTAAAATTTAGTCTCAGCAGTCAAATCCAGCTGGTGTCCTGTCTTTAAATATCTTACAATGGGGTATCCTAACGGTATGCCAAATTTCATGCTTGTATCACAAAGTGCACAAAATATTGCTAAGCGACCAGACTAATCTAGCTAATGACATCAGCCCTGGTAGCACTGGCAGCATATCTTGTCAACTAGTCAAAGTGAGCTGGCAAATACAAGTGTGTTATTACAGTAAACACAGGCAGGACAGCTTTAAGACAGGGATGGTAGGTCAACATGACCTAGTATGGAACTTGAAGTACACTGATCCTGAGACCAGCAAGAATGTGAGAACACTGGGCTCTCACAGCTGGGATGTTATTACTGATGCATGTGCTCATCTATCTGCCTATAGGTCCTATCTTGCCTTGGGTAGTTGGTACACCTATATATTATATATATATAGTTATAGATGAACTACTTAGATACATGTCCTGTTTGAGATTTTGATCAGTTGAGATTTCCCACATTGGCTCCGTGCTGTAACTTGAGGGAAAACTCAAACCCAGCTGAGATTTTACTCAAAGTTACAGCTCTGAGTGAATTGGAGAAATCTCAGTTTGTTTTAAGAAATCGGGGCCTGACCATGAATACTGCAAGCTTTCCTATAGATACTGCTAGACATGGTTGTCAAGTATGGGTGAAAGATTCCCACTGCTATGTTAAGCAACAACTCACTCAGCCTAGATATATGTATTTGATTGACATCATGATGATGATGAATACAGCTGTCGAAATACAACCTAATAGTTATTAAACTTTTATATTATAATGAGTTCAAAGAATAGACATAATTATTGCTTCATCCATTTGATGTTTCAAAAGTAAACAAAAGCAACTAGCAAAAAATAATGATTTTGCTAGTTGCTTCAACACGAAAATAATTCCCATATAACTTGTACATAACACATAACTCTGACATTGCGTACGTTTTGAGCACAACAGTTCATGACCGGAACGGAGAGAAATGATGTATTGGAATTGGTATTCTTTGAAGACAATGGATCAGATGTCGGTCCGACCTGTTCAGACATGATCATATATGAACTAAGGAATGTATTGGTGCCGTATTGGTATTCTTTGAGGACAATGGATCAGATGTCGCTCCGACCTGTTCCAACACACTATACTGACACATTATATATATCTGGTAATACGTGTGCTCAGTGGCATGTGAAATCACTAGGAGGGCTTTATCATTATGCTGCTCTGTGGCTGATAAAATAACATCACTAATCACGGTGGGGCACTATTGAGCAACCATTGGTCATTAACGTTGTGTCCGCTATATGTTTCATAAGTCTGAGTGTTTCTTAGGCAGGCATATTACCAACAACCATCCTTATATTATTATATACATTATTGTGTATTCAGTGTTTGCTCTGGTGCCCTAAATCTGTATTTAGCTCTCTTGATGCAAATGACTGGTGTATTATGCAAGGCTATTTTATTTTGTATTGTGGGTTAGATGCACTGAATGTTGCAGTAAACCTGCAAGCACCGGCTGGTTCTGACAGACCATGGTCAAGGCTAACTATGGTTCTATGAAAATAGGGTTGTAATTTTGTCTTGATTATCATTTGGACATACTGTCACTGTACAAACATGATAATGTATGGAAGCTCATCACTGCATTCTTGTAATATTACCCCAGTCAACAGATCAGTGTGACACATCACCCCCAGGGAAGGGTACAACTCTGAGCGACGTTTACTCCGTTATTACCCTTCCCATCATTGCCACCATTTATCTGGCAGGCAGATTTACCCCCTGTCGGCAGAGTGAGTTATCTCTCCTTGTGTCTTCGTCGCAAATGGGTGAAAGATTCCCGCAGCGACGTTAAACTCTATATTCACTCACTCACTCACTCCTTGTGTCTAATTTGATCACAACATAAAAAATGGCGATACATTCGCTGTAGAAGTTTGTGAGTGATATGAAAACTAAGTTTGTGATTGAATGTCCAACATATAGGCCCTAATCAGATGAAAGCCCTTGTAGCCATTCAAGAGAAAAAGTTCTTGTTTTGATATGAAATCCATGTATGGATAATGGAATCTGCGACAGTACCAACTTGTATGATTTGACGACTAGAGTTGCCAACATTTTGTTGTTGTGAGTGACAAAGTAGGTGGATCTTATGCATGTTGGGGCAAATCTGATTGGACTACCGTTAACAATGTCGACCGTAGGCGCTTTGATCTCGCTGTGCCAGGTTTTGACTACCTTTGCGGCCAAGGGACCATATGAATTTAATTTTTCTACAATTCCTGGGGTATAAACAACAATTGTTATTATCAGGACTGGTACTAAAAAAAAAGTTAATTTTAGCTTTTGCATTATTGTGTTTTTATAGATTTAATTTTGATAGTTATTTAACCCTCTCCGTGCGGGATTAGGCAAAGTCACTGCTCTTTATGGCATTTCCTGTTGCCTTCAGCATGGAGAGGGTTAAACCAAAATCCTCAGCATCTATTTATTAATAATACTATTAATTTTGATGAATTTTCTTTTCCATCTTTCAGATCTGAAAAACTAAATATTTCGAGGAGGTTGAACTTTTAAGTTCAGATTCGTCGTCCTGTGTTTTTCGACAAGATGGCTGACGATCCGGGTCACAAGGTCATGCTGTACTTCCTGGAAACACTGATGTACAGCAATGTCCCCCTGACCATCAGCCAGCTTGCAGGGCGTTTCGGCAGCCGCAGCTTCACGCCAGAGATGCGTCTGGCCGCCGGAGGAAATGAATCTGGACTCAAAAAGTTCCTGTTGAAGTACCCATCCCTGTTTACTGTCAACGGGAACCTAGTAAGCTTGAACGACGGCACTGCTCTTGGGGGGACCTTTCGAGAAAGCAGTCCGGCATCGTCCTCGGGACAGAGTCTGCCTGACGTCTCCATCGAGACAGAGGCCGTGCAGTACTTTCGCGGCAAGATACTGCGGAAAGGAGAGACCTCGCTGGCCATCCCCAGTCTGGCTGGCCATCTCTCCCAGGCGTCAGTCGAGATCCGAGAATGCGTCGGGCCGCAGAACAAGTTTCTCGAGTGGTTGCTGAAGCACCCGCTCATCTTCGACGTCATCGACGATACCGTTTACCTGAAGGACAATGTCATGTACAGCGCGGTCAACCCGAATGCCGAGCCGATCGAAGATCTGAAGTTGTCCTCCAGTCTGCAATACGATCCTTTGACGTTGGCCCCATCCCATCATACTCCCAAGTTGAAACGGAGGCCGAAGTCGCTGGATGTTGCAGAATTCAAACAGCATTCGCCGGCTCCGAGGACACCGACGTCCGGGTCCAAGCCGGGTCCGGTAACCATGACGGCGAACGAGTACAAGGCAGTCATGTTCATCAAGGGAATCATCGAGAAAAAGGGAGACATGAAGATCGGCAGCCTCTCCGGGAACTTCAACCAGGCTCCAGAGAGTCTACGCAATACCATCGGTTGGGGAAAGCCGGAACTCGAAAAGTTCATCCGAAGCCATTCCAACATCTTCACCGTTTCGGAAGACGGTGTGGTGTCGGTGATCAAGAACACGCGTCTGAACGTGATCATCACTGGGAGCCGGCCCCAGGTCCAGTCCAAACCAACAGTGACGGGCCGCAAGGGGAAGGTGTATCACGTGGCCAAGCTCTGGGGCATCATCGACCTCGGCAAACACGAACACGTCTTCATTGACCGCACGATCTTCGGCAAGCACGTGGACGACCTCAGCAAACTGCTGAAGATCGGCGAGACCGTCTGCTTCGACGCCATCCCAGCCACCAAGGGTAGCCGTGCGCGGTGGCGCGCCACGAGGGTCTGGAAGGAGCACGAGTCCATCGAGGACCTCATCGAGAAGGTTGCGGCCAAGCTCGACCTCCAGCTGGACGGAGCCATCCGCGAACCCACAACCCCGGTCCGGAACCCGGAGGAGGAGATGCGTAGAGCGATCCCAGACATGAACGACAGTACGGATGTGGGAACTCCGGTGACCGTGGGCGGGATCAAGTACGCGTTCTCAGACGCGGCGCCCAGCGGTGCGGGGGTGGTACCTGTGTGGAACTATAAGCCCGGCGAGGTGGACGGGATGAAGGATGTGGATGAGTTCAGCGACGAGGAAGAGGACTTACCACAGTTGACGATGGTCGCGGAGAGATACTACATGAACAAGTCTGTCATGAGCGACAGTCCCAGGGAAGCCAGTGAAAAGAAAAACGAAAAAATGACAAACGGTACCGACAAGGGGGATAACTCACAAAGCAAACAGAGCAGGACGGCAGAGGTTTCCTGTCAGACCATTGTTACCGGTGATATTTTGGCAACACAGCTGTATCATGAAAACCTATAACCAATTTATGAATTAATTTAGGTTTTTTTCACATGCCACCTTACGATTGTGGTGTAAATTGTGACTTCTTTGACGAACAATGAGTTATTTCTGGCCCGAGGTTATGAAACTTATTTGAATACAGTTTCGTGCACAACTCAGGTTTTGCACTCGAATACCAATCGTAAAATTTGACATTTTTTACGTTTTTTCGTAATCTCGGGCCTGATCCACCCACCCATAACAAAGTTTCTGATTTTCGGCCTGTTTTTTTTAATATTCTATGTGAAACTATTTAGTGTGACTGCTTTCAATGGGATTGCAATGTAAACAATTGTAATGCAAAGGACGAAACTGGGCATACAGTCCTTTGTTTTGACTACAAATATTAGCAATAGACTCATATTTATGGAATCTGTCCAATGAGAAATATTTGAGAGCAGCATTTAGTTTGCTTTCTCACAATGGAATTACTTTTCGACCTGCCACCAATGTTTTCGTGAATTTGGCCATTGAAGAGGTGGTGATATTTATGGGTAACTGCAAGATACTGCTTCTAAGAGACTTTTTGTGTGTTGTGGGAATTTGTCTAGAAACTGATTTGGTGAAATGTTTGAAGTGATTTGATTTCTACAATAGTCTTGATGCCTGGCGACATTGAAACTATTGTCACATTGACATATTGGTTCTAGCATGCCCAGCACTTAAAGGTGTATCGCCGTGTATGGATGAAAGATTCCTGCAGTGACGTTAAGCAAACATTCTCTCGTAAAAAGATACAAATCTCCATGGATAAGATACAAATCTCCATGGATATGGATTCTCAAGAACTGAATTTAAGTATACATTAATTTAACAAAACTTGATTATCAGAAGGATTGGATTGTCCAAGATATTCAGTTAACACAACAAAATAAATTACACAAGAAAAGCTGTTGATGAAAATGACAATCTCCCCAAAATAGTCTTATTAAAAGTTATATTTATATAAATTCATATATTTATGAATAATGGAAAATATATACATCTATTATATTTATTATGTATTAGTGCAATGGCAGTAACAGTTTTAAAAGCAGTAATGTCTTGTCATGCTCATGTCGACCATGAGAACATGCTTATTGGTTTGGCAAATCCCCCACCCCAAAATGTTTAGCTTAATTTATTATTCCCGTTCCTACTTCTCTATCCTAACCAATTATTCTTTCATTCATTCATTTTTCACTCACTTCCTTTTTCTCCCACCCTTCTTGTCGCAAATGGGTGAAAGATTCCCGCAGCGATGTTAAACTCAATATTCACTCACTCACTCCCACCCCTATCTCTTTCTCTTTCTCTCTCTCTCTCTCTCTCTCTCTCCTATATGTCTCTCTTCTCTATATCTCACTCACTCACACACACACACTCTCTCTCTCCATCCCTCCCTCCCTGCTCCCACCCCCATTTAAATGCTAAGCCTGTTCTGTTGCCATGGATATTTAGTAACACCAACTTGCATGCTGATATATATGCACAGAGGTGTGTTAGATAGATTGTAAACCAGTTTAAACTCAATGGCAATATGAAATGTATTTGTTTTACATATTGGTGGGTTTATGTAACTATTATATATATAATCTTTATTCAATGTTACCCTAACTATTTAACCAATGTCAATTGTACTGTCTTCATCATGCTCAACAAAATAAATTAATTACCAGGGGGCATATTCTCGAAATGTTCTTACGATCGTACGACAATCTTAAAGATTCATAAGGAATTTTTATTCATGTTCTTAGGCTAAGAATATCGTAAGAATGTTTCGAAAGCAGAGCTCGGAAATGTTATAGAAAGTATCTCCTGGCCCTTGATTTATTTTGTTGAGTATACAAAGATGTGAACTTGTTCTGGTGTATCCAGTGTGGGAGGACAGTGATGACTGGTGCTTAGTCTGCCTCTCTCAATACTCAAAACCATGACTGAACTCCATAGTTAATTTAACCCTCTCCCTGCTGCCGACAACCACAGGTGCCCTTTAGGGCTGGCATTATGTCTGCAGCAGAGAGAGGGTTATGTGTTAGTATTATAATATCCCCATTGATGCTTGAAATTGTGTAGTTTAACATAATTTATTTGTAATTGTCTTTGCCTTTTAAAGGCATACAGTAATGTATTTCAAATAATTATTTCTTAAAATTATTTGGGGGGAGTTGGGGAGGAATTAGTTAAGAAACTTATCTTTACATGAAACTTATGTTTACATGGAAAATGAGACTTTACAGTACGTTGTCTCACAAAACCTGTTTATTGAAACTGGAAACTTCTGTATGGAATGAACATCTGTATTATATTATCTGAGTCATCCTTTCTAGAGGAAAAGAAAATCGTGATGTACACAAAACTGATTTAATTGTTGCATCTGCAAACCGTCATTTTTTTTATGAATCATATTCACATTTGTTATTTATTTGATATATTATTTGACTTCTATAAATAGATGCAAAATTTTAACCAATATTCAAACAGATGACATTTCTTTTTATGATGCAAAATATATACATGTATTATGTGACGATAAATGAGAATGTGTTCCAGAATGAGGCAATTCTGATGTGAATGGGTAAAGCTTTCTTTAAAAAAACCATTGAAATGTGTGATTGTATTTCTTTAATGTCCAAATGTTAGGAAAACTAGTATAACAACAACACTTTTCATGGCAAAACCATTCTGATTTTTTTTTTTTCTTTATCCATTATTTATGTTCTCAATATTGAGGCCTTGGTACCATATTCCCTTCTTGAACTTCTACATGATGCTCATGACATTTACAGAAAGCTGTAAATATCCTAGAAGGCATTTCAGTAATGTCATGTGTGTCATGTATCAATCACACAATTCAGTAAACTCCAATCAAGCTGAATTTGTTTACGGATTGAAGATTTTTGGGAAAATATTGTTGAAATTGTACATAATTAAAACTGTTGATATAATCTATGTGTATGTGCCAAAACCTGTATGTGCTGCTGAGTTTGCTAAGGTGGAACAATCCTGACTTGGGTGGACTTTGTCGTCTTTCTAATAACTGAAACATCTTGATAATACATGTAACTGAAACATTTTGATAATAACATTGTCACAAATGGGTGAAAGATTCCCACAGCGACGTTAAACTCCATATTTGCTCACTTGATAATAACAAACGTCTTGATAATAATTGAAACATTTTGCTCAAAATTGAAACATCTTGATAATAACAAACATTTTGCTAATAACAAACATCTATATAATAAAAAAAATGTTGCTAATAACTCTAACATCTTGATAATAGCTGGCTAATAAATGAAACATCTTGATAATGACCGCAACATTTTGTGTAGAAGCTCTTACCATGCTTAAACAGTGTTAGTTCATGCCAAAAATTGTTAGCATTAGATTTCTTGTTTTTAAGGGACAAATGTTTTATTTGATTTTGTTAGGGTCGAATGTATTGCTATTTTTTTTGTTAAGGTGAAATGTTTCGTAAGATTTTATTAAGCATGATTTTGTTATGGTAAAATGTATTAAAATTTTGCTAAGTTCTAATATTTCATTGTTGTGGTCTAATGTTTTATTAGATTTTGTTAGGGTTAAATATATTATTAAATTTTGTTAGGGTCTAATGTTTCATTAGATTTTATTACGGTTAAATATATTATTAGATGTTGTTAGGTCAAATGTTATAACATTTGGATTCACTCCCAGGCATCAGAATATGTAACCTGCAAGTTCCTCACAATTTCGAACAATTTTCGACAAAGGTGCTAATTAAACTGTGAAGGAAGTTTGTAGCTGCTTGAGCTATCTACCTCAAGACAACCACAGTATGCAGTATGCTTGTGCTTTCAATCCATGCATTTCGAGAACACTTTATAGGATAACCTTGTGTGTATGCATTTTCAGTTATGCTTCCAAGAATTCAACATGCAGGATGTACTGATCATTTTGTTTTTATTTTAAAATAAAAATATTTTTGAACTTTAAGAAGAAAACATATTAAATACATAATTTCTCACTTTTACAAGATGTGTGCAAGGTATTGTTTATCAAAGCTGCTGCATGAGACCAGACACAACAAGACAAGATTAATTTAAGAATAGCATAGTACTCTCGTAAGTGCTCGATCACCATGTATAAAAAATTGCTACAAGATCGCGTAGGGTCTTATAACATACAAGAGCTTCGATAAACAATACTTTAAAAGGATTTTCTTTCATTTACTATGTCCATAGTAGTTCATGTAATAGTGAACAAAAAGTAAACAGCATTTATGTTCCAGATAATTTTCCGCATTTAAGTTGTACGATTTTACAAATATTGTAATAATGTGGCAGTGCCTTATTTAGAAATATTGTCCAGTTTTTGTTTGAAGGTATTCTACATGTTCTGTTGACATCTAATTATGGACAACTGCAGTACAGCAGCATACCGGTCATGAATAGATCTATTCATATACCATGTATACCATGTATGTCTATCTTATCTTGTGTGATTTGTAGATACTATATAGCATAATACCTTACTATTTGTTTCAGGTAATCTTTGTAGTGTCTGTTGTGTCCTTGTTTTGTAGTCGTAGCATTTCATACTTCACAATCACGACACGAATAAGTGTGTTTTGCTGAAGTATTTCTGCAATTGTTTTGGAACAAATAACTTTTTTTTAGTTTTTAAAGTTACAAGTGCAAATTTCATTGAGAACATGTACAGTATTTCATATGCCAACATTTCTTTTTTTTTAAATGGATCACAATGCTTCACTGCATGAATATTTTTGGTGTATCTATAACTTGTTAATTCAATTATAAAACATATTACTCATTGTTGTGTATGGAGTATTTCTAAGTATATAATTGTTATACAAACATGTAATATCCAGTGTAATTTGTGTTGAAATGATGACTTGATTTTTTCCAAAATATTATGGGAAAACAATGTTGCTTTTTAGGGTTAAGGTTGATGCTGAGTTGAGCAGATAATGTTCTGTGTATTCCACTCAATGCATCTCTTTATTCTTCATCCAACCTCAGCCTCAATCATATTTGTTGCTGATAGGTGAAACAATAATTAATTGCCTATTAGCTGCCTATTGATAACAAACTGTAAATGTCATGCATGATTATAACTACTATGTGCTGTTTTATTACCATTATAAGATTATTACCCCTAAAAGCTTAGTTTGATAGCATCAACATTGGCTGTGCATTATTTATTCATGTGAATGTTTGTTGTGTAATGATTCAGCTTTAGGCAATCCCGTGATGTTTGGTGATGTTATTTAATTTAAACAAATTTGAAGATGTCCAGTTTTTCGGATACTCATCCATTGGAATAGAAACATTGAAGGATCCAAGATCAAATTATGTCTAGGAATTATTATTTTCACCAAGGAAGTGAGCTGTAGCATGCATGGTCTGTGCTAAAATATCGTCATGTATGGGTAAAAGATTCCCACTGCAACGTAAAACAATAATTTACTAGCTATGCTAAACATGTTCATTTAATAGTTATCTCCCTTGGGTCAAGTGCACTAGCTGTGGATATTGCTGTAAGAATTCCTGAGGCACGGTCTCCCACAATAAGCACATTGCAACGAGATCATTATACTGGATGTTTTCCCCTTGTGTCCGCTTGCCTAAATCTGAATCAGGAAGGGTTAGTTGGATGGATTGAATGTTTGTGGATGCTTGTTTTCTCTGTTTTGTGTGTGTGTGAATATGATGTACAGAATAGGTGGCAGTAATGGGATATTTTAATGATAATGTTCAAGTTTACAGGAAGATTTAGTCAAATGTTGTAGCTCACTGGATTTGGAACACCAGAGGACATAGTTCTTCCAATACCATTAACACTGCAATTGAGCAACTGGTGGAAGCATGTTCATATTAATAATGACACACATTATTTTACTAATTAGTAATTACGTGTTATTTTATATACAAAATGGCCTTCATTTTCACTATATTGATAACAGAGAGGGCAACAACAAAGACTACTTTAAATAGTATTTGCATCCCAGTAACTAATTTTGCCTATTTTCACTAGTCAGAAGGCATTTTATGGAAACTTGCTGGGCAATTAATTTTGTATAGCAAAGACATTTCTAAAAATTAATAATTTATATATTTTGATGGGAATGTTTTTATTCTCAAAGTATAAAATTATTTACAAAATTGGTAGATTTTTATTGAAGAAATTGCTGTTTAAGCTTGTAAACAATAGAAGCATTTTAGCACACTTTCATGTACATATATGTACAATATACACTTGCATTTTTGAGTATTGTTAATAATTGTTTTATTAATTTATTCTAAAGTCTTATACAATGAATGTGTTTGTTTTATATTTGCTACATTTTCAAAACTTTATTTGTTATGACATGAATTAAATTTTCATAATTTTACCAGCTAACACTTATCATTTTGGGCCAGTATATTCTATGAGAAGGAATAACTCGGGGAAAAACCATGTACTTATGATGTAGTTCTGCTTTCGATTCTCGTAAGGTGTGAACTTCCGGTGTGGTTTCTGCAATTGGGTTTGTACTTTCACTATGCAGACCTACAATAACAAACACCAGGCCTGCGTTTCCTGAACGGGTCGTAAGGATTAGGTCGTAATGTAGTCCGGGCGTAAATCAATAACGTCCGTCATGCTTCTACTAGAACATGAAATGACTTGAACCTCCATATGCGCCTGGAATACCGGTACGACCCTGTCAATAAAACGCAGGCCTGTAGTGTTAATTTGATGTCCGATAGTTATTTTACAACGAGACATTTGGCGTTTTATATAATTACAACATGAGATTGTATTTTTCATACACGTTTTCCCCCCCATAAGCATGTTTCCTGATTTAATTGGTGTTTTGTTTTAGAGAATAGATGATGAACAAAAATAATATATTTTGAAAAACGAAGGTCTTTATGCACAGTATACATGTATGCATGGATGATGATGATGATGATGATGATGATAGATGATGGTAACGATGTTGTATGCAGTACAGAATACCCCTGGCCTTTATCATGTTACAGTTCTTTCACAGCAGAGGCAACAAACTCGGCGATTTAAGTTCTGAGAAAGAACCGTATCATTTATTTATATGCTTGCACACCAAAAGCGAAATTTGTAACAACAAATTTCGATAGAATATTTTGTTGTCGCAGCGATAAATCGCTTGACTCTGGTGTGTAATGACCTTTCCAGTTTCGAGTACAAGATGTGTTGCTATATTTGCTGTTTGAATGAAGTGGCCAATACATATAATGCAAATACAACCAAACCGGGAATAAAACAATATACATGTATACCTGCCAGTACCTGAGTTCTTTTTCTTAAAGAGTCTTGTGCTTTGGATTGGAAACATAATATCGCATTATATGAATCTTCGGTGAATTATTTAATGAAGCATACATATAATCTGAAATAGTACTCTGGCTGAATTCTAGACGAGAACGCGCCTTTATAGTTAGTCAGGTAGAATGTGAACATAACTGTAAAAGTGGCGTACAAATACGATGTTATTGCTTTAAATGGTAGTCAGGGGGGTGTAGTCTAGGAATCTGACTGGTGTCACCTTGGCACCTTTGGGCAATTCTGCATGTGTTTATTGACGTCATTAGACCTGCCGATTTTCAAATGGTGATTATATATGAGGGCCAAATATGTTTTTCAAGATAAACATATCAAGTTTGTTATCAAATGAAAGGCAATAACACGGATATTATGAACATTATGCATTGAACAAATTATAGGTCAAGTTCAGGTCATTATTAAGTAATAAGGTTGACCCAAATCCAAAAGAGGATGTTTTAACCGAATCTAACTAACAAGTTATGTCATTAAACCTTTATAAACATTTCATATTTATATTTTAGAAAGTGTCCGCTATCTGTTAAAGGCATATATATCACAGTTGATAGGCCTGTATAATGGACAAACTAATTTCGATTTGAGACTAATTGCTTGTTTTATGCACCCAAAAGTTGTATACTGAGGTACTTAGTACTCAATAGTTATCAAAATATTAATGTTTTATGTGAATATAGGGAACGTTCCGCTATAAAAGGCCGAAAAATATTTTAAACTTCATCCTTCTCCTGCCAATCTCAACATTTATAAACAAATACAAGCTAAAGCTCGCCGCACAATTAAAAATGA
>JAUTBV010103714.1:0-15396 GCA_032361325.1 Lepetodrilus fucensis | reverse complement strand
TACATTTTCGTGGCTCAATCTTATGTACGTTCGACTGCTGTACGACTAGTTCCAATACATTGGTAGAGTATTACCTACATTATCAATTTATGTAAACAGAAAAACGTTAGCTTGCCAGTTGTCATTACTCAGTGAAGAACGATCCCGTCTTGCACCTCGTACCTAGGGTTACTAGTATTTCCCTTTAACATTAAACTCTGTGAAGGATGTTCAATGAGCAGGTGATTGAATAAAGTACAAGGATAGACATCTTATATCCCACTCATTAGGACTATTAGGATAACCTATAACCCCAACAAAGGATCACAAATGTCAAGCTGCTTGAAGTATTTCCTATGTCAATAAGTAAAAGCTAGCGGTGTACTTTGACCTTAGCCAATACATCATTAAGATGCCAAGAATAGGTCAAGATACATTTGAAAAAACACTTTTAAACATCTGCTGATATTCGGCTATATCATCGTATTTATAATGTGAAAATAATGTGACTTTAGAAGATACTGTGACATTTATCGTACATCGCCTTGTACAAGCATACGGCATGCATATTTATTTTAAGACAACTTTCTTGATTATTTACATTATACTTTACATTATGTTTAACATGTCATGTACAACCTACGCATTATTAAAGTAAAAATAAAGCTATAATGTTAATTAATGCCAAAGTCTTAATTACGTTAATTTACATTTTTACCGTATACAGCACTAGGTATATTTAGATAAACATAGAAATGAACACAATTAAGCTATATACCGATATAAATCAGCTAATAGCTGTGACCTCAAGGTTAATGGCATAGCCCCATACTCTCCCCACAGGCATGTAACACAGACATCAGTGTGGGGACACCTACTACACGTAGCCTCCATACCTGTCCATATCTGACCAAACGTGCCAATTACATGCTAACTTTACTTTGCCCCAATCAGTAGATTACATTACCTCCGAGTTCTTGCTTGCATACATCTTATATGGGTCTGAATTACTTAGCATGGTCTTTAACTATAAGAATGTATTATGCATTACCAATATTAGTCCTTGACATTAATGTGTTGACTGGCAAAGACATAAAATTGACAATTTTTCAAAAAAATAGAAAAGAATAGAAAATAATGCCACGAAACGTCTTTGACAAGGACTATAGGACTATACTGATAGTACTCATTATACTGTACCAATATGTGTACGGAGTAGTAATAATATGTCATCAATGAAACTAATGACATGTAAACATACTATTAACAAATTAGCAATTATACTATGCATGAAAACACATATTGTTGTATTGCTAGTGACTATTTTTGCAGTTTAAGTTTATTGGCTTTTATATTTGATATAATAACACAAATACACAACACAGATTATTACTCAACGATTTCTGAATTATTTAAAATTTTAACAAAGAGACAGGTAAATCCAGTGTTGATCCTAGCATTGTATCCAGATGTTCTGATGTACATTTGTATATTCCTGCCTTCAGGATATTTAAACTGAAGATGGCTATAAAATGCTCCACTGGTTTTAATGAAAACCGATTGGGATTGAGATGTTTGTCTATAAGGTTCGTTATTTCATAAGGTCTCCAATTTCCTAATATGCAAGGATCTTTATTCACATTCCTAGAATACACAATGATTTTTCTTTTGGGATATGCTGTTATTCATTTTGAATCATGATAATGGCCTTCCTTGAACAATACACATTTATTTCATTTAAAGTTTAATTGCAACGAAATTAAACAACTTTTATTTTCATCTGTAACAGATGTTAGATATACATCATACTAGTAATGCATGACTTGTTGCTAATATTAGACAGACCATGCAAGGGTACTTTAATATAACGAATTGTTTCTGTATCCGAGTTGACATTTTTTTCCGAATAAAATACGCAGTCTGTTGCTGTTCTTGGAAGGCATCTCTGTCTTGTAGGCAATTTCCAGGTCAGCTCCGTGAAGGAACACGACATATTGAATTCTCTGGGACATTTGACTAAACAGACATCGATTTCTGTAACAGCCTGGAGGCTGGACCCCACAGCTGCGCACCTAATTATACGAGTAAGTCAATAAGTAATGCCATGTCTGCAAAGAGACTAATTTTAGTAACAAATTACAGTTACCAACTTTAGTTTAGGGCTACATATTTACTCGATATACGATGCATTCGATGACACGCATCATTCCTCTATAGAAACAAAATGATGCAGTTGATGATTTCAGTAATCTAATAATTAAAATGAATATTGTATGTTTAAGGAAACTGATGGAATTTGAAAGCATTATTTACCTAGATTTACTTGTATATAAAACTACAGCTAGCATCGATTTGTATTTTTAAATACTAAGCCAGTCTAAATGTTCGTAGAACACCATCAGCGCAGTGATGTACAGCCTATCAATATTCCATTCCACCGTCGCTGACTCACTAACCTATTCTGATAGCCCAGTTGTTGTACAACTGTACTGTACTTGTATTAACTATTTATCAAGTCTGCATCGTACCACGTTGCAATGGTATAACGGTGGCGCCCCTCTACCACAGTTCACCTCAGCATATCCTCGTGAGCGACCCGTACACACCAAGACGCGATCTCGGCATTGTCAGCAAGCTTTCATGCCCTTAATACGAGAAGGAGACGGTCTGTTTGAACCTTTGTACAGGGTATCGCATTCCTATGTGGAAGATACCCGTCCATGAAAAACACTTTGGAGGAATAGGGTCAAACTGTAAAACCAGTCCCGGTGTCATCGTTGTCTGATTACGGAATAGAGAATTATTCTCGGAGACGTATAGACGGGTAGGGAATCGGATGTCGGGGAAGAGGAACGGTCAGTGAAAGAACCCCGAATATCAATGGTGAGTGGTTATCCTTCAGTATGACCATTAGGATTTGATGAGGATTTTACGACATCGCAGGTGTCATATGTCTTTGATGAAGCTGGCGTGTTTACCTTGACCGGGAATATCTAACCGTGTACGCACACTCGGGCACATAGGACAACCAGTATATGACAAAGGTATGTTTTTGCTATAGACATTTACGTGATTTACCTAAAGGTAAGTAATAAATTATTTCTCAAACAGTAACCTTAGTGTCTTTAAGATATTGACGTTGTTGACCTTTTATTCAACCTTCAGCAAGTTCCAATAATCGATATTTACTTAGAATCGATCGAGAATATCTCAAATATGCTGATTCAGTAACTGTGCAACGTTTGCGTGATTATCAAACATAAATCTAAAGTAAATAGTAAATCAAAGGTCAATTATTAATGTAGAATGGTATATTAGCCTGACAATTTGTTGCATGACCACTACATAGATTTCCCCGATCCATAATCAGAGCACTATGCTGACATATTCAATACAGTTCTCATCGAAATCTGTCATGCGTGTCGGGTCTCGTGACCAAAGTTCCTCCAATCAGCTCCTGTCCCCAGTGGACCATCAATGCGTTACCATGACAGCTGTTCATTTGCTCTACCGACAAACATCAATGCTCCCTGGCTTTATTCATGATCAATATTATGTATATGTTTACTGTGGAACTACGAGAAGTTGGTCACTTGTATTGTTTCCATTGACTTCCGCATTGCACCCGAGGGGTCAATAGCATAATAACAGTAGACTGACCGGCTTCAGTACAAGAAGGGTGGACACCATTGGCGTAATTTAATGATCGCCATGCATCGTACAGATTTATGTAGGCCTATGTATTCGAACTAGAAATGTAATTATGTAATACACTACAGCATAAGCATAGGAAATATAAACAAAATATTATTGTAAAAAAATCTATGGTTAACAAGATGGAATGCTATGAAGGTATTAAACTATCCTTATTATAAAAAAAAAGTAGTCTTGGCTATAAGACTCTTAACTACATGTTTGTGCATTCATATATATAATTAAACTATACAGGCGTTCTTTCAATGCACGTAGACTACTGCCATGACAATCTATATTAACATGACTACATATGAATGAACTCGGCTACGAACTGTTCATGAAAGAATAGCAGTATAACGAGGGAACTGTTTCAGTATAAAGCCTATGCTCACCCTACCCCGTCAACTAAACCATAACGTTACCACTGGCTGGGTTAGGATAACACCGACACAATTATGCACACTGTGAGTGCAGATCTACACTGACAGACACATTTACACTGACACTCGGAGGATAGAACAAGGTCTTCCTTCTCCTGGTTCAACAGAAGTTCGTCCTGGATGATCATGGTAGGGTTCCTTGATGCTAACACCACCTCCTGAAGCGTAATGTGTATAGACTATTGACAGGGTGTGTGTGTTTTAGGAGTGATTCGCGTGTTTGTCCACGGTTCAATTCGTGTCGTCAGCGTAGCGTGATGCTAGCTTGACATCAAAGTTGGGATGTCCTTGTTGCTGTCGTGCTTTGATGGGTGGAACAGCAGTGTTAGATATATGAGTACGCCGAATATTATGACGTTTTGTGCATGTTGTGGATAGGTCATATCAGGTCAGATATTTTTGGCGGCAAGCTGTACATAGCGAGGGAAGATGACGAAAGGAAAGGTATGTTATTGACCAATGACGTATTAATAATATGTGTTTGTGATTTGTATATTGTCTTCTGTGAATGTAGGACAGTGTCACCGTTTAACTTAATTACGGTGACAAGTATTTATCTCGATACAAATAATATATAACATAGCGTGGTTTTACAAATGGCAGACTGCCCTCTGATGAATAGATAATTTGAATCCGGTTATATTTGCTGCTGGTAAAATACACCCAGAAATGTATGAGAATATGTTTGTTTTTAAAACAAAGCCATTCTGAAGTTAGGTTCGGTCGTACATAATGTCATGGGTCCGAGGACACCTAACTGTCACGTGATCGACGACTGTGTTATGTTAAACGTTCATGTTAAAACTTCACAGTCAATAGAATAAATAGTTGAACGACCAGTTTTATTTATAGACATTGGAAGCGAAATGACAGAGGTCATTTTATATACTCGTCCTATTCATGGACAGCTTCAACCTAGACTTCCTGTTTTATGAATATTCACATGTATTACCGTATTGTTCATTAACATTTTAGAGTTAGTAACAGACCAGACATTCGTCATATGAATTGGGCATATTCCTTTCATCATATTATAACGGACGCCATGTGGTTCTACGACATTGATTATTCAGTTTGATTTTGAATTTTGAAATAACGTTGAATTGGCTTCTGTATTATTTCTATTATTGTACAAATTGATCCATACCCAGACATCAACAGACAGCGCCACTAAATAGAATACGCCTGGGGCATTTGCATTTTGAAGGTGAAGATAGCATTGCGAAGTTGTGTTAAATAAATCGATTCCCGCTGTCGTCACGGAACATTAATTTATAGAAACATTTCTGAAAATGTCACAGCCCGACGATGAAAGATTCGCATTACGACCTTCACCTTTATGGTTATGATACCATTAAATTGACTACTTTATCCTTTCTTGTGTTAACCACATGTTCAAAGAGCTATTCCTTCTTGAATCTGTATTCGATGTTTTTCCGTTCGAGTGGTATAATCAATTTCAGTTTAATTCTCTTGGATTAACTAGTAGAACAACTTTGTATTTTTACAGACCTGTTGACTCATTATTAGTGCTGCTCGGTCATTACTATATTTGATCTTCTGGGATTTAATAACACATTGGTGTAAGGTAGACATATACTATAATAGGTATACTGTCTGTAGGTAGGCCTATACTAGTTTCTAGTTTCCCCCGCGGGCGCATACACTCATCAATAGGACGCACAAAGGCGCTAAACATCCGTGTCATAATAAATGTATACATCAATACAGTTGTGGCCAATGTGCCATTAAATATGTAGGTGGATTAGGCTCTCCATGGAGGATATTCAATGACCTGGTTATCGTGTCCAAAATATCATCGACTTTCATGTGCACTGAAGTATCAGTACACGTCCCAATAAACAAACCTGTCTGACCCCTGCAACGAAATTATCGATGAAATTCGCTGGTTGCAAAGTCATCTTTCTACTTTCCACTGTTTACTGTAACATTAAGAACATTTTAGAGTCTGATTTAAATAAGTCATATATCTGATTATAGCTTAAGACATGTTAGGGTTTGTTTGCTCTTAGATAAGGATATTGAAAGATACATTAAAGTATGATCATAAATATACAGTATGACGTATAATTCACATATACAATTGTTATCAGCGGATATGCAGAGCAATAAAATATGCCCCTAGTCTATGTATATTTTAATATGTAGTTCTAGCGACATATCTGTCCGACATGCATATATGTAGTATATACAACTACTTGACATATACAGGCTATGTTTAACTCCCATACTTCGAAATGATGACTTGTATAAAGTCACAATTTCACCACCCTATGTTAAACTGTATACCAAAGACGAGTTTAAAACCAAGGTAAACCAATCACTAGCTATCCAAACATGCCATCTAGGGTACAGTCGGCTAACTGTACACCATAAAAACAGAATACCTTCCGTGGTATACCCCGACTAGGCGTGTGCAAATATAAGGAGTGTTAGACAATGTACATGTAGATGGGAGAGTGGTTGGGAAACTTCCTGCTGAAACACAATCCGGAACTTGACAGGTAGGATATTACGGTTTCAATTTTCCTACGGTCATCTGGACTCATTAGATGTTTCCAAATGTTATTTAGGTAGTTTGAGATAAGGATATATAAATTCATACTTAATACTCTACCCTCTAGTGACTACTGTTAGTAGATTGTGTATATGTTGGACATACAATATACCGGGTACACCATGTAAGGTTTGGGGTGGGGGGTGGGGGTGGAGGTGGGAGAGAAAGAGAGAGAGAAAGAGCGAGAGAGAGAGAGAGGGGTAGAGGTGAGAGAGAGGGAGATATAGGGTAAGGAGGGAGAGAAAGAAAGTGAGAGATAAACAAAAAGGAGGGAGATTGTTAGGAAAGGAAGGGAATATTGTAACTATGTCGGTTAAATGCCCCCACGCTTTATTCATTATATTATAGACTCGGTTTTTGTAAGCAGGTAATGTAAAGGCAATTATTCAACACGTGACTACACAAATCTATGTTCACTGTCACACCCCAGGTATACAGCCACATGGTTTATGTATATGCGTGGGAAGTACACACACAGTTACAGGCCAGACAGCAGATATGCTTAGATGTGTTTCCACGAACGCTAGGTATTTCATGCACGTGAAGTAGGTACGCAAACATTAGCATATTGCACTTTAAAATGGGCATTAACACGATGATGTATTGAATCGTATGACTGTCAAGTACCACTGCGTGGTTCAACGTCTTAAATCATAGGCTGATTTCATAATATATGTGGGTGAATGTTTACTATGGTATTATACATCCTACACGCATGTCGGACTGATAAATCATTGGTGTTTGTGGACATGTCAGTAGTATGGAACCCTCTCTATACCGCCTACAGAAGAACTATGGACAACACCTAGCTACCGATGTCAGACATGCCAGTTCAATATTGCTGAACTTTCAAATATGCATTGGATCATGTTATCTCCAGATTGATTTATACGATCGGTGGGCAACAATCCATATGTATTTGATATAGAGATAACGATTCTGTTTTATATTTGCCAATGAAGATCATGGCCAATTAGCTGTGCATTGTTAATTGTTTCCTACTGTTTCTCATCAGACAATGCAGGCTTATATTGGATTTCAGAGCGCTCGGTATCATATTGCATTGCTTAATGTAGGAATGTAGGAACATTAATGTTCCTACATGTTTAAATGAACTTGAAATGCATATTTTTTTTACATAAAATGTCAAGCCACTAGTCTCTATTACTGTGTATATTATATGCATTGGGATAGTGAACTAAAGCAAGGACACCAAGCAGAGAGAGGCCACAGGATATTATGTTTCACCATGCACAATAAAGTCTGACAACCCCCGCCATTACTGTTTACACGGCTTCACTCGACTTGAGCTTGCTTGGAGAGCGTACCGAATTTCAATCTCACCTAATTTAATTCAATTTAGTGGCTGCATGCCTCGTACCTGGCTTAATATCTGCGCAATTCTTATCAGCCTTCTGGCCCCGAGATTACGAACTTTTCTGAGTACAATTTCATGCTCAAGCTCAAAATGTACACGTCGTTTTATGAACAAAACCGTCAGTTGAGCATGACATAGTAGGACAGCTTCGTAATCTCGGGGCCTGGTTATTCTTTATTTCGAAATCATACACAACATCCTATTGAAATTATACGGAAAACTTATGAGGAAAGATAATCACAATGATTTATTTTCAACCATTGCTCATCTTGCCTTGCAACACCCATGCCTGTAAGCATTTGATCTGCAATCTGTCAAAAGAAGTACTAATGATCGACAGACTGCTGCGAGACTATGTATTATCAATTAAAACATCCCCGCCCTAGAACGTGTGCGGCATGTTGATGATATTATGATAATGTGTTGGTTTGTACTTGCAGGAAAGGCCAGGGCCCTGCATACTAGATGATGGCCGGAGTTGCTAAAGAGGAAAAGAAGCTGGAACCCGAGCCTGTACCGGTAGTCACGAAGAAAATAACAGAAGGTGAGGAATTAGTAAACTAATTAAAACAATGACATATAGTCTGATAAAATAATGTAATCTATGGTTAAAGGTACCTCAGTTAGAGTATGAATATACGACCAAAATATATTACCTATACCAACAACTAATTTTGAGATGATATAATGTATGATCTAGGTATAATTTAATGCACCTCATTTAGAGTAGGAGACTGAAATCAGAATGATGTTACCTCTACCACAAGCACTACACCTAATTTTGAGAAGATATATATATCGGTATATGTATTTAGAGTATTACATTACTCAAGAGAAGTTACCCATTTGTCCCCTCAAGAAAGGTTACCCATTTGTCCCCTCAAGCTAAGTTACCCATTTGTCCCCTCAAGAGAAGTTACCCATTTGTCCCCTCAAGAGAAGTTACCCATTTGTCCCCCAATATGTTACCCATTTGTCCCCTCAAGAGAAGTTACCCATTTGTCCCCTCAAGAGAAGTTACCCATTTGTCCCCTCAAGAGAAGTTACCCATTTGACTCATTATTCAGACATCTAGCTCTGGTTAAAATATCCGGATCAGCATGGGCCTGTTACACTACGACCATAAACATAGTACCTTCCCCCATCACAACTAATTTCGAGAACGTATGTCATCTAGGTATACAAGTAACACACTAAGATAAAACATATTTTACCTATACCACCTGCAAACACGGATACAACAATGGACATTCAAACGGGGTTTAACTTTTCCTGTTGCCTCGCATTCATTTGGTCTCTAATTATAGTGGTAGGATTCTGCTAAAGCCTACAGACAAACACAGGAATGTGTGATTACCACCCCCGAGTCATTTACCACGCTTGTTAGTTAAGGTAATGACCACAGAGAATAAACTCTCAGTAACAATCTAATTCCACAGTGTCAAGTCTTGTCATACGGCTTAGATTTTCATTCAGTGCATTATTTCTTGTTATATAATGGGATTATACTTAAATATTTCAAACTGAACGGATGCAATATAGATACGTACAATGCAATAGGAAAAACAACAAATAAACTAGGTATTAAATATAACGAGGAAGTAGAGTATGGATAAAGGTAATGAAGAGTGTTTGACTGTGACTAATACTTGGACAGTTATGTGTATTTACATCTTAGAGTTTAGACATTCGTCATTACTGTGGGTGGAATTAAATTATTTCAGAGTCGATTCAGGTATACCAAGTGCATTGGACCACCATATAGTAGTCCGTTGAATGCGCTGACATTGTGGGTTATTATAAAACATGATTTGGCTTCCAACACTAAAACTTGTTCTTTTCTTGCAGGTGTAACCTTTCGGAAAGATGTTGACAGAAACACGGCTAAATCAGTGAAGAAGCGGTCTATGGTGTTGGACGAGGACAGCTTTGAGAAGACGTTTTTACTCTGTAGTGTCTGCCACGAGTCGTTCGCCAACCCTCTAAGAACTCCCAAACTCCTTCCTTGCCACCATTCCTTCTGCTTGCCCTGTATCAAGGAGCTCTTTAAGACTGCCGTTGATTGTCGACTGAGTCTCGCTCCGTCTGTCCGTTGTATCCCCTCTGCCGTCAGCATTCACTGTCCTACTTGCCGAGGAAACTTCGTCACCACCGAGGAGAACGTCAAGACTCTGCCCACAGACCACAGGATCATCCAACTGTTGGACTTCGTGAAGACCACAGATCGCTACACGGTCAGTTTCTGTTCCAAGCACAAGCACCACGCTCTGAACTTCTTCTGCGAGCCTTGCATCCAGCCGGTGTGTCATGATTGCACCATCCTCGACCACAAGGAACAGGATGGTCACCTTGTGATGGACTTGAATGACGCTTTGGATAAATACACACCACTCATAGACACGGCTATTACCGAGATGGAAAGCGAATCAACGGTTCTGGAGAAGAAGCAGGAGGGCTTGGATGTTGCCATAAAGAAGCTGGAAAACGGACGGGCGGATCTATTGAAGTCCATACGCGATAGTTTCTCGCGGCTCAAGGAGCAGCTGGAGGAACGTGAGCGAGAGATGGAGAGCATTGCGGAGAATGAAGTCAACAAAGAGAAAAAGAAGCTGGACGAAAAGGCGGAACAGCTGGCCAGCCGCCTCAAGTCTGTCCAGAGCAACATGAGCACCATCAAACAAGCCAAGGCGGAGTGTAATATAGAGGAGATGTTCAGTATTCACCAGAACATACGAGAATACAAAGCTCAGCCTCCGCTGAAGATCAAGGAAGTGGACGAGGGCGTGATGACCACCTACTCCTTCAACGCTGGAGACGAGCCAATACTCATGTCTCGTGTTGGAAACTTTGGCGACATCACCTCAAAAATTGAATCTACGTTTTCAAGTGAGCCCCCGCCTGCTAAAGCCAAGTTTGCGTACATGCCTACGAGAAGTACATACCGTTGAATATACACACTTTCGCCTTTTGCCTGTCTGGTATATACAACAGAAGGTTTCCACTCGTCTTTCAGTTGTCAACTTTCGCCTTGAGTCAACATGTTTTCGATACCAGGATTCTGATGACAACTGTACAAACTGTAGTTGGCGACTATGGTAATGAAGTCAATGAGTAAACATTTTGATACTTCATTGCAATCAATGCGGGAATGCCATTATGGCCTACTTCGGGCGGTTTCTAGAAGAGCTACAGCAAAGCTAAAGTTCGCGCGAAGTCGCGAAAGCAAGGCTAGAGTGACCTCACGAACATGCGCACAAAGGACGAAAGCTTGTCTAGCAACAACTAGACATGCGCAATGACACTTCCGGGCTAAAATAGCGTAACCGCCCGAAGTAGTCCTATAGTGATGATTGGTGCGGTTTGGGACAAGTTAGCGTCAATGTGCAAGCTGGATGGCTGGCATTTTGTGTTCAGACCTTGCATTCGCATACTACTGCCTTGCGTGAACACAGCATTGACTTGCACATTGACTGATTCTTTACAGAATGAAATACTGATGTGTACTTCCGTTGATTATAACACTATGGATGTTCCAAGAGTAAGATACTCGTGTCATATTATGTTGTAATGGTAGTTGTATGTACACACATTAACCATTACCACCAATCTGGGATTGAAATTACTTCTGGTGTCCTGAACATGAAATCATATGTATATTCATTGCATTCCTTGAATATGAGTTTCATGAATCGTAAGCATTTAAACAATTTATCATTGGATTTTCTCAGTAAGGTAATTTCAGTTATATTATACATATGAAACGTCCGTTATCTATAGTAATATATTAAATGTACGTTATCTATAGTAATACTAATTTTGAGGATATTAATATGTAACAGGACACTTCTAAATACAACGTTACCCTGTGGTACTCTAGTCCATGTCTCGATATCACTAGAATTTGTAATTTTGTCATGGTGCTCAGAGAATGGTCTCGCATATTGATGGATTAAAGTTATATTGTAGCTACGCTAGCACCAGGGAATTGTTACCATCGTGATCATATTACACGCACATAGTAGTATTTCGAAAATCGAATGTAATAATACACAAGCGGACATATTACTATCGCAATATCATTGAAACTCCACAATGTACAGCATAAATCGACTCCTTTATCGTTATCATACTGCTATAATATACATATGGAAGTTGTAATGCAAGTAAATGTTCTGCATGCTTTCGCATAATGATTTGTCTAGGTGTTATTCCTTGGAATTAACGGCAGGTATTTAGTTCTGAGGGAAATGTGTGTGAGATGGCATATTGTTAGAACTCATACCCTTAAACTAATGCTAACCATATTAAATTGATTTGAATCGTATATGTTGTTTGTTGTCATCTTATTAGCGTATACAGCTGTGAGAACCATTCAAGGGGACCTATCTAGTTCCTAATCAAAGGAAAACATGAACTCAAGTGAAAGTTAGTAAACTGCAAGAGTAAATATGAAGCAGTATGTGTTGTCTCTACCTGTGATGATAACAAATAAACGATACAATGGACGTTAATTGAACCATCAATTACATGTAAAGTGGATAATTAAATGTTCATATCTATTGGTATTAAATTGGTGAAATAGGTAACATTAATTTAGGAATTGGAAGCGACTATTAAAGAACAGAAATTATTATATTTGTGTGTACCATGTATATTCTATACAGCACACTTTAAAATTGCAACACACAAACGCAGAAACACACAAACACAGTAACACTGCAGTGATAGATAGTAGTCTGACCGGAAGTGAAGTCTCTGACATCGTGGTGATGTATGTGTCGTCAATCTGAGTACACGACGTAATGTCCTTCTATTGTGGTGTACGCCCTAATTTACACTACAGTACGACTCTTTCGTGAAACGTAGGCTAGGAGATCCAGATCTAGTACTGGCCAGAATAGTAGTCACTATTAATGGACGACCATGATGATACGGCCGTGACTCTAACATATATCATGTCAAGTACATTGTCTCACTCCAGATTGGTTATCTCACTCCAGAAATGAAATAAATTAAAAAACAACACAGTGCTCTCGCAGTCGACAATTCAACAGTAAGATGGACCAATGACTTGCAATTTCCACAATATGGGCTATACATTTTTCTATCTGATTATGTATTAGTGTATGAATCGAGCTATGCGTTATATTCACTGTATTGTTTTACAGTATAGCATAATATCGTAGTGAACAGTGCTCAGTATATAACCGAACATACCAACAATAAAATCCTACAATACACTATATTTCTTCTACATTGGCTGTCGAGGTACGTATACTTCACAGAGTTGTGCCCCTTTACGTGCACTGTACATTGTTAAATCTGGGGCCTAGAACACCATAAACTATGTGGAATTGCAACAATCCAAAGGACAAATCGTGAACACCTTATTATAAATGACATGCGAATAAAAGTAATACTACTTGTTCTGTCCATCTTCCAGGACATACTGTATGTGTACTTTACCATTGTGTTAAACTAAGTATTCTTGAATAATTGCTGTGTTGTGTTACAATTTTGAAGAATATGTAATTTGGTATTCTTTTCACTCGAGAAACGATGCTATTATGTTATATGTAGTTCTTTCTCAGAGAACAGTAAAACCATTACACAAATGTTTAAAGTTAGACTTGTCATTAGGGAACATATTTAGTGTTATGCTAAAGCCCTAAAGATGGACATCAATAGATTCAGTTGGTATTAAACATGCTATTACATTTACACATGCCATGTACTGCGTTATTCAGCGTCTTACAAAGACTTGTCGTATCATAGAAGACTATTGATAATAATATTATATGAATACCTAAGTTTGCATATAGACTATACGTGTATGTGTTTGCTGATAGAATATGAATTAGTAATGACAGACATAGAATAGAAATGTTTTTTTTCTAATGCATTTCCAAAGTATAGCATCTTGATGTTAAGTAACCAAAAATATATAGTTAATGAAGTACTATCTACCTAGGATTTTAGATTTCAGTTTAACAAAGTCCAAACAGGTATTCATTTACACAGACTATAATATATGCAAATAATCTATCTACTTATCTTTAATTCCAGTGACGAATTTGACAATTGAAATGTATACTGTATCACATTGCTTTGAGGATAGTTGACTACCATTTCCAAAGGGATGGTGTCCACAACAGTAAGGTCGATCCAATTATTATCCAACTGAACAACATATAAAACAGGTAGTAAACACAATAGGTCGATATATTTAAACTTGATATTTGAAGAATTCACAATGATACATAATTATGTGAAATTAAAAAGGTGAGTGGCGAAATGAATGTCTATTCTATTTCTGACATATTTTTTTTAATAACGTAATTTAGATAAAACAATAACCACCCATAGGATTTGTTTTATGGATATTCAGACACTACGTATTATGACTACATGTGACATCCATAAAGTTACAATTGTAATAATGATGATTTTTAGTTCTGTAAAGTTCTATTATATGTAATCTAATTGTATTCATGCAATAGTAAGTACATAATTGTTATGTGATGAAGATTAACATATTATTGTATTGATAGACATTTGCGTGAAATTAAATTAACCATCCCGTGCGGCTGCTTATTGATAGCGTTTTGCTTGTATTGAAGCAATTCACTTTCATATTAATTTGTAAATGTGACTAAAACATTCATGTAACATTGAATAATCATATGACCGCATCTTGCACACGGAAATCTACATGCATAATGATTTTACGGCGCAACAATGTTATCTCAAACACAGCAACGTATATCTTAGTACAACATTTAATCTAAAGGATTTCTCTTTCAAATATCCATAGCAGATTATTACGATGCCTCAATATTTATCCAATAGTGAAAACAGTGAGAAACCAATTATGGGTTGTTAAATAACACATGACTGGGAAAACCACAGAAGCATTGAAAGAAAATGTTTCAAGAGATATTGTCAGAAATTAATAGCTGCGATGCGACGTAAAATCTAAAATTTATCCAACAACTTTCCACAGAATAATGAGTAGGAAACTAATATATTAGTACGTGAAAGTTCATACAATCTATACAGTACAGTACTGTGTTTCTGTTTATCTCAGTGGCGTAAAATAATGGTTAGAAGGTCGGTCCGGAGTGCCGAAGGTCGCGTCAAACAAAGATACATTAACATATCCTACTTGTTGTTCCCCTGCTTGGCATTAATAAAGCATGGACTGGTCGGCTCGGAATCTGTAAATTCTGTCTGTGTGGGGTATCTATGTCCTATCTGCGGCATGATATTCCAAGTGCCCCCCTCTCTCTCTTTCTCTCTCTCTCTCTCTCTCTCTCTCTCTCTCT
>JAUTBV010103703.1:0-15399 GCA_032361325.1 Lepetodrilus fucensis | reverse complement strand
CATGCCGAAATAAGTTATATTTATGCTATATTTACCTCCAGAAGGTACCGCACCTCTCTCCGAGTTGACTGTACACGGCAGAAATGGGAGTCGCTTAGTGCAACTTCCGTTTTGGTGTGTACAGGGGTTCCCTACGGTGTATTATAAGCTAATGTCCACAACTTGTGTCCTACTTGGTATGCAGGCAACTGGGTGGATATCATTGATAGCATGTTACAACAGATGCGCACGTAAATTATTCCTGTTCTTCAATAATGTTATCTTCCACTAACTATTTAAAATCCCTATTATATGTAAGTAGCTGATTATGTCCAATGTAGGGCCTATAACTATCGAAAGCATTCTCAAAGCGCTGTGTGTAGATTATTATTATTAATATTAGGAGTACCACGTCAGTAGACGAGAGTGATCTAGCTATCAAACTTCTCAACGTCTTGGGAAGTAAGCCTGTCTATAGGCCTATGCTACTTCGCTGCACTCATTCAAAAACAAATAATGTGTTCATTGATTGATTTGGGGTTTAAAGCCACTTAATTTCAACTTTTTCAAGATTGTGTAGCCTACTCACTTCATGGGATGGCTTGCTATTAAAATAAGCGATACATTGCCTACTTAACTTGTAAAGTGTAGGCCTATATTGTTGCCAAGTAGAGTTAGCGTCACGCTTTATCAATAGGCCTACAAATCCATAATAAATTGGCGACATCTTGCGCTTCTGAATCCATTGAAAATTATAATATTAATTTGCATACAGGTGGATATTGTTAGATCTCGTGTATGTTTATTTTGTTTCTTGTTATAAATATTGGCTAGAAACATCTATCCACAGGCCTACATCGTCTGAGGGAGGAAACTGTATTATTTGATATTCATAACATTGAAGTATTTTTTCCCCAACATAGTTGTATTCTGAAATATAGCCTACTAGTATGTTCCATACATATTCCATTTTTAAAAGTAAATATAGTAGGCTACATGGGTCCCAGGTAGCAAACCCGTGTCATTTCGACGTCGACAGGATGGCTTTTTTTTCTGCAGATGTGTAGTATGTTATTTCATATGTTTATGACATTGGACATGCTCCAATGAATCTGATTAAGCCTACCAATATGCAAAGAATATAGCGAACGAGTTTTTGATCATGAGCATAAACGTTCTACGTTATTTAATAATTAAATCTATAGCAACTATGCATATTCATGTGTACTTTTGACAGCATGTATAGTAATACTTGGTCATACATCTGTTTATTTTTGTTAATGTACCAAAACTATCCTAGGTCTATACATATGTGACCATGGCCATATTATTATCCAGGGTAGGCCTATCTATACGTAGATAATAAATAGCGGATATTTAATGCGATTACCGAGTGATCTATTGATAAGGTAATACGTTCTCCAAAGTCTGGCTATACGAAGAATATAGTAAGCTACTTTTTTTTATATAATCCAATCAAGTATTCCTTTCTGGTGCTTGGTGCATAAAGTTTATTACAAATCCGGGCACCGGTAAATATAAAGAAATATACATGTAAACTATCGATGCAATCTACTCAAGGGGCGTAACTCATATTCGCTCTTGCGAATCTTGAGGAAGGAAAGAACCCAGAAGCAATAGTGAAATAATGGTGACGATATGTCTGTCGCAGTCTCCTCAAGTAAGTTCAATAAAACAAGAACATGTCTTGCTAGTTTTGAACGACTTGAGTTGGAAACAATTCATTACTGTCCTGTTTATTTCAGCGAAGGAGCAGACTTGTCACGGGTGTTCTCGAAGCATACGGGACGAGACGTATGTGCAGGCGTTAACCTCGGACTGGCATCCCCGCTGCTTCAGGTGAGTTAGTAAACAAACTGATGAGCTGTCCCAGAAATAACACCGTGACTCACACCTGCTCTAGTGAGAGTGTAGTAGCGTTACTTTCTCAAATAAAAATCATAATACCTTCTTGTTAAGAACAAACAACACGGTGACAACATTAGCATTTGCTACATATTATTATTACACAGTAGGCCTACTAGTACTAAGATAAACTAAGTCAATACACCTTTAAATTTATTAGAGTACAATGTACATTCATATATTATTCAGTGGGGATCTACTCAGTTTGCATAACTAGTATATAATATTATGTCAATATAACTTCCATTTAGTAGTAGTGATTTTATTATAGTAGTGGTCATTCTTACTACCATCTAACATAAATGATAAATAGAGCATGAAGCATATGATTGCTAGGTCAAGTTGTCACCTGCCAGAAGAAATCACAAAAAAAACACTATTTTTTTGTAGTTCTTGAAGTATGCAACATGTTTGAGTTGCTGGTGTAAATGGTTGAGATATTTAGATGTGGGATTATCTGGTAACCAGCTGATGTTCAGATGATCTAGCTTTAGTAGTCTAACCACACTATAGCTGTATCACTTCCTTGACTCTCTGTTATCTGTCAACTCCTCAACATGTTTCATTCACTAGAGTAACTGTTGCATTGATCGCACATAAACCAAGTGCGGGTTTAGTCACGTACTACCCTATCTTTTACTGTTAGTTGAACAATTTAAAAGACAATCTTATTGTGCGACATCTATGTCCCTGAAACACAAGACAATTGAACATGTACAAGTATATATGGTAATACCCATCACAGGGTTTCACTTAGGTTTCAATTTTTACGAATCCCGGGGACACATGGTGATAATACTTTTCGCGTCCCGAGTTAGAAAAAGTCCCATGCATTTCACATGCATTTGGAAGAATTAGAGTTACTCACCATTGCACGTAAGTAAAATGATGAATGCTGCACACAAGTTTTATTCGCTGACTGCAAACAGCAGTAACTAGAGTATATGACCGTTATTTGATGTTATTATATTATTCTCGTCTCTTCTAATCTATGCTGTGATGTAGCGAATTTAGAAATACGATAACAAGTGAATCTCAAGTTGTCAATTATATTTTTAATAAAGTGCGTCCAGGGGGACGCGTAGCAGAATATTCATGGTTCCAAACTTGCATTTTTTTGCGTATGGGATGCAGGATTGCGCGTTCGGAGAAACTACTACATCATGATAACTAGATCCTTTTATGGAGATTTCAGACCCAATGTATCATTCTTATATCAAATGTTGTAATTTTTTAAGAGTTTCAAAATTGCGACTTTGTTAATCAAACATGATTACAGAGATCTTAATAAGACTTGATGTATATATGTATGTGATTTACTAGTATGTCAGTATGGTCACAACACAGCTGCATCTCACTGTGCTTAACTGTTTAACTACCTGCAGTGTTCACCATGCTCACAGCAGCATGTCTGCCTAGTCTGCTCTTGTCCTTCCTGGAGTGGGCTACAGGTTATCCTCCCATTTTTAGCAAACCTCAAGGCAAATTCACTAAGACAACACTGTATAAGATTGTATATGCCAATATTAACCACCCACAGTAAAACATGATTTTAAAAGAGGATTGTCTACATGCACTGATACATGTTTCTATATCAGATAGATTTAGCTTGAATTTGAACAGGGATAATAAATAATTTTAAAATGTACTTGCCCGAATAATGATACAAATAACCAATGTTTACAAAAGACATGAATTCCTACTTTAGGATACTTTCAGCATTGGGAGAAATTGCTCGGGCGAGTGTTAATTGCGAACCCTCTGAACATCATTTTATGTGCCTGATGAATAACGGTAATCAGATTATATAATAAGGTCATAATAAGTAGTCTGTTGGTCTGTCTGTATTGTATACATACAGTATACTATACCACGGGTCCACCCTAATCAGGGTGTCAAACTCAGCCTAAAGACAAAATTTATGACTCCGGTACACAACTCTATTTGTCTGACGTCATTTTTTACCCTCAGCCATATATTTTAGGAGAGTCAACTGCTTCAGCTTGAATGTAATCAGAAAGGCAGCTTTTGCTTGTCACGATAATGTCATGATAATGTCGGGTCAAGTACACTCCAATATCAGGGCGATGTTCCAGAGTTGTTGATCTGTCTACCTTTTCCTACCAGCGTATATTGTGATTCCTGAAATTATGTTGTAAATTAAACATGTTAAGTCATGGTAATTTTCTATTTTTACCCTTTTTGTAATCATGGAAACAGATGAACACAGTTTTGCACAAGCGTCTGTGTGCTACTCATTAATCGCATGTGCCTATATTTCCGACTTTTATCTTCTAGTTTGTCTCTTGTAAATTCTCCAGTCTGTATTTCTTTTGGAGGTTTACTGCAACAATCAGCACAACATGAACTGACAAGCCATAATATGAGACATTCAGACAAATCTTGAGAGTGGCTCAGTCAATTAATCCTTTCCCTGCTGGATTAAGCAGAAACTACTGTACTCGTTAAGGCATCTCTGGTTGTCCTTGACTGTCCAATCATATTCAGTACATCAGTCCATCTGTGTTGAGTACAGCTATCCTTGTCAGTCCAATCATGTCCAATACAACTGTCCATCAGTCCATCTAACGTCTAGTACAGCTATCCTTCTCAGTCCAGTCATGTCCAATACAACTGTCCATCAGTCCATCTGACGTCTAGTACAGCTATCCTTGTCAGTCCAATCATGTCCAATACAACTGTCCATCAGTCCATCTGACGTCTAGTACAGCTATCCTTCTCAGTCCAGTCATGTTCAGTACAGCAGGCCTTGCAGTCCAATCATGTTCAGTATGTCAGTACATCTGTGTCAAATACAGCTATCCAGCAGCTTATTGCTGCCCAATGCAGCTAGTTATGCCCAGTACAGCTGTCCAGCAAGATCAGAACGGAATTGAGATACCATGATCAATGGAACAATCCAGCAATAGAAGAATTATTGAGAATGCAAGATGGCTACCCAAATGATAGTCAATATGGCCGCTGTGGAACCAAAAATTAGCTAGAAATTTACCAACATATAGGGAAAAATATTACTAACATGTCCAGTACAGCTGTCAGCTGCCTATTGCTGCCCAGTACAGCTGTTCTTGTCAGTCAAGCTATGTCCAGCAGAACAGCATATTTCTTTATTACAATGTTGCCATGATAGGAATAGAACTGTCTTCACACAAAACACTTGTATGTACTTATGTCAAATCCACATCATGTCCAGCATGGTCAAATATGCATGCATTATCACATTAAACAATTCAAAGACTTCTTTAGCTAAAACAAGCGTGCACACACACTGACATAATATTTGCGATTGTCAACAAGAGTTGCTCAGGTTAAGTGTATGATGTGATCCTCTGGCCAACAGTGTGAACACAGCTAGCAAGTTTGAATTGGAGAACGTGACGATTGGAGGCAGACGAGGTGTGTGTTTTGGATTGCAACTCTACATGCAGAATGCCTTACTGTGTTTTAGGCAATATGTACACAGTGCTTAACAAGGAAAGTGTGTTTGAATATTTATCTACTATAAAAAACATAAGTGTGAGAGAAAGAGAAAACAAATATAAAACTATTGTCTGTATAAAATCTTTATTAGTTTTATGATTAATGCAGAATATCAAGGAAATTGTACAATATTTATTACGTTATATTTTTTACTAATTTAATATGTTTAGTAAATTTCCTGCATTACCTTGTTTAAGAATTTGAGAAATTGTAAATAAAAATGTAAATTTTTGGAGCCGGGGATTTAAATTTGAAAAGCTCATTAAAATCTGTTGCAGCATGTATTTGGTGTGCAATATCCGGGATCACTGGTTAATCTTGACAGCCTTATTAAACCTAGCTTATAAAAGACTGACGTCTTTAGTAATTATTTCATTGCAACAACCTCCAGCTGTCTCCAATGGTAAACTCATGCTTTTCCGTTCCGATCTTGTTTTTCCGTTCCGATCTTGGTTAACCTGGACTGAGAAGCTCAAGCAGGGACCCTCTACAAATAAAGCGTAGCATAACTAAACCTTGGGGCTATCTCCTTAGCATCTTCACTGTCGGCTCTCAGATGCCGAGCGATTGGCTCCCGTAGGATTTGTTTGTCCCTGTGTCCGTACTGAATGTGGACATCTGACAGTTGTGAGACATCGGCAAGCGCTAGGTAGGACTAACATGTTCGCCTTCGGAGTGATCACATTCCAGACACAGAAAAGGTATGGACAATTTCTTGTAACACTTGAATGTACTTTTGTTCTCATGGTTCTTCTCATGGACTTTAAAGGCAATTTTGTTAATGATTTTGATTATTTTTTTTAAAATAAATTATTAAAAATTAACTTCGTACTTTTTGGCTTATAATTGTATATTATTTTTTTTGGAAAGATTATGAGAGACAGAGATGGACATTGGTTAATGGTATCTGATTGATCTTCATGTCTAGATACTGGTACTGCAAACACGTTCAGGTGGACAAGTTTAAATGCAATGATAGAGGTATTAATAGGCTGTTTCTTTGTTTGTTTCCGATTCAGTAAAATGTATGGTCATATTATTTATTTGAAGTCATCCACACAGAGATTGCTAGTCACATGGTCTTTTTGACAATGATTCTAGTGTTTTAATACATATTTCTAGAAACATGACCAATGAAAATTATCCAGCCATTGCATGATGTCTGGAAGTGATTACAAGATTGTTTAAGACTTTGTTCCGCCTTCCTTCCTACTGTAGTGGCACACAGGCACAGACTTACAGTGATTGCTGTCAATCCAGAAAGTAGGTGGAGAAACAGTGTTTGGGAACTGAACTAGAATTTAGAAAAGTCAACCAACCCTGACCGTTGAAATCTCTATAAACAATGAATGGAAAATATACAAATTTGAGATCCCAGATTATACACACGTTAGGTTTGGGACTAGCACTGTTAAATGACTTGTATTCAGACTTAGCTTTAGATGCCATATACCATGTAGTTGACATACAGATCTTGTGTATGATGTACCAACTTTACAATATGGTTTAACATTCTCTGACACAGCATAAACGTATAAAGAGACTGTGTTTTTGTTGAATGAACTTAACTGAAATTGAAGAGATATGGTTCATGTGGTATGAATAATGCTGTTTGTATACGGTCATCATTATAATAGGTTGGATTTTTTTTAACTTGTGAAGGAGTTTTTGTTCTTTGGGTGAGTGACTTTCAATGTGAATGAAATGAAGACTGAATGCCAATCATAACTTACACAGTCAACAAAGTAAATCTTACAGTAGAGACCTTCAAGATGTAGGGTGGCAGGAGCCAAAGGGTGGAATGTCGGTGGAATCTGTGGGATAACCCACCTGACATTCTGGTGGAATTAGGAAGATGGGGGCTCACCCTATTCAAATATATTTAAAGACATTTAATATATCGGCACTGGCAAAATAATGCTGTTGTAAACTTACTTTAGTGTACCCTACCTGTAAAACCCACTTATCCCCCACTATCTGTTTTGCCACTTTAATGGCATGATTTCATAATGCTATCAAATGACATGTTTCAATTAACAGCAGTTTTAATATTAGCACGGGGAGTTCATTATAATATTAGTTCATTCAGTTAAAAGCAAAATTTATCAGTAATGCGTATTATGGTTTTAACAAATAATGTTGAAGGTAATTACTGAGTTGAGAACAAAGTTATGATGATTGATCTATGTGTTAATGTTGGTCTGCTGACATGTAAACATCTATATTGCCCCAGTACTTGGGTCATATGACAGTAGTGTTATACCGTGATATGCCCTAACAACCTCTGACATTAGGAATGTGTAAACAAGCCGTAATTACGCCCCTGGGATACACCCTATGATTGCACTACAAGGCGTTGGATGGATATTGATTAGGAAGTGTTCTATCATATACAGATGTAGTTATATCATTATTGGCCAATGTGTACAAATGCACTGTTTGCTCAACTTCGCGACATGCTTGTTTGGAGATTACATAAAATGAATTCAACACATCTATGGATCATATAGTAACGAATCGCATGTAAGTTTTTAGTTGTGCATATATTTTGATATATATTTTTAAATATTTCCATCAGTACTGAAAATTAGATCTCTCTGTCCATCCACACACTGGTTGTATAGTTTACAACACATACCCTCAAGTCTGCAATGATACCAGAAAGCATGGTATTGCACCCCTCCCTTCAGCTTAAATGTTTACTGTATGCAAGTTAGAATAATGATCATTATGGAGGCATATGTATTTCGCTAGAACCCTTTTTATTTAATTTATTACAAGTGATTACTACGATCTCATAATCATGCTATTTTTGCTTTCATCAAATATCAGACTTTCAATCAGGTATAAATCAACACAATCAACTAAACATTGCTTGAGAAAATCTTCTTCCTCCATTCCTATTTCAAGTATTTGTCTCAGGATGCTTGATCCAGTCTGGACAATCTTTGCAGTTTACTTCCTTTTGAATTAATTGTCTGTTTGTCAGTGTCATCAGATGTTTGCAGATCTTCCGTAATTGTTTTTTCATTGAACTGTTTTGTTTACGATGCCTGTTGATTTCCTGTGCAGACTTCGCTAAATTTGAATAGTGATGCTTAATTGTGGGTACAGACCTGCTACAATTGAGTTGTCAATGAAAATGTTGTGGCTATCCTCCATCCTATCTGCTGAATGTAATATATCCGTAGCCTCTCCATTAATACAATATATATCCCGCAGCGACGTTAAACTCCATATTCACTCACTCAATACAATATATATATCACAGTGGTTTTTACGGACCGATTATTTGTGCATAGCGAAGAAAGCGTAGTCCACGTAGAAAGGCCTATCTATAGGAGGGGTGGCTCAATGTAATAGTTTCACAAATGATTTGTGAGGACAGAACTTTAAGGCAAAATTATCATATCTTTATTAAAAATATCTTCAGCATACAAAAATCTAATGGCACTTTCATACAAGCGGGCCATGGACTGTGGTCTGTTTTATGACTGACCAGAATGTTTAGATATTATTTCACCGCTGATGACAAGACAACAAATGTTACTGTCACCACTCATGGTGTGTGTGTCCCTCCCAGTGTCCGTGGTGTAGAGACCTGTGTAAATGAAGTGATAGGAGGCCTGTTGTTAAAAATACCTGGTTTCCTGCCAATTTTAGCTTCTCCAGATAAACAGGAAGTGGAAGCAGTTATACGTCTAAACTCCTGGATTATGGAAATGTTCGAGAAAGCTTTAAAGAACTTTGACTCCTTAGAGCAGATTATCCAAATCGGCGTGAGAATCCTTCTACAAATACGCTAGAAAACTAGGAAGAAACACGACATTGTTATTTTGGTCTTGTATGAGAAATCTCTTCTCTGATTTAGGGATAACAGAATAGTACTAATAGAACATGTTGACAGTTGAAGTTAAAAGTTGATCATGGTCGGCTAATAGTGTATATCTTGTGAATTCATTGAATAACATTTAGGGGTGAGTGGTAGCACAGTGGTAGAAAGTTGGACTTTGGAGCCAAAGGTTCCAGGCTCAAACCCTGCACCAGGAGCCTGGCATAGATGTTCATGGAAGTTACATTTTTGATGTGATATTGATAGGATGCACTGTCCGTTGAGTGGCAATGTAGATATCATCCTTGGTCTGTCAGTACCATCGTCACAAATGGGTGAAATATTCCCTTAGTGACGTTAAACTCCATATTCACTGTCAGTACCAGCCGGTGCTCGCAAGTATTCTGCAACATTCAGTGCTACGGATGTTGCAGGTTTACTCCTTCCCTAAACTGACAAGCTAAAATTAATATGTGAAAGAATCTTGAAAGTGGCTATGAGCCCCAATTTTAAAAGGAAAAAAAAATTAAAAAATAGCATTTATATAATGATGTAGTCAATTAATTTATGTTGGTTACCATCAATAGTCATCAGTCCTGAAGTTCTATATTTATTAGTAAAATTACCCTTTTATTTGCGTATGGTAAGACTTTTGAAAAGCCAAGTTGTTCATTGGTATGTTAATATACTGAGATTGAAAGAGAAAGACATTGGTATAAATATTTCCTAAATAGTAAAATAGAAATATAATTAATTTAATAAAAGATAGTACACCCAACCAACAAATCATTAATTAAATTAAATTAAAGTTGTATCTATACCTTCCTATCAAAATGTTTCATTCATGTGTGTTTTAACTGGAAGTAGAATATTTTTAACCCACCAGTTGAACCAGAAGACTTAATCATTGCGTAACCCCGCTAACTCTCTCCTCCCGTGATTCACTAAACTCTGGCTTTACTGTCTGGGTTAACAGTATCCAGGAAGTGATTACCGTGCTAGTCTGAGTTTTATCCCTGTGGTGAGACTACACTGCAGTGACAGGTAGCGTGTTTGTCTCTATTCCTCGGAGTACTGACGCAGGAGTCGCCACGCTGACATGCACCCAGACATCACCTGGCAGAAAACCTCTCAACCCACGATGCAACCCGTAGTCCATGGTCCTCCCCATCGCCTTCCCATGCAGCTGCTCTGTGGACATAGGCAGACTCTCTGTTGACGTAACTGCAGTTTGGCATCCGAGACCAGTTGCGCAAAGAAAGCGAAGACTCCGAGATCTTCGATCGTAATGACACAAAACAACTGAAGTTTTCATGCGCTGGGCTGCTACTTGGGGGTCATGTCTGTAATATGGGGTCGACTATGTAACTCAGGGTTGTTTTCAACATTGTGTTATTGTCATCTTCGCCTTTTAAAATTCATACAAGAAGTTTTTCCTATGAAGATCGTACACGTGGAGCTTGTCTCGACGCTCTACGACACTCTTGCCTTTGTCCACAGCCAGTTCAAGTCAACGGCCAAATCACTTTTTTTCAGTTTACACAGATGCTTCGAGAAATATTTGAAGACAATGTTGTTTCAATAGCATTGTTGTTAGAATTTCCAAGACAAATTTGCAATGTTGTGAAAAAGCTCAGCTATTTCATATTTGCCTTGAGATTAGTGGTTTAATTACAAAGAAGCGTGCACTTGACTGCTGCTGTGACAATGCTGTGACATACAACATCAGATAATAGACATTCTTTGCTTTCACAAAATACGCTAAGGTATAGGCATATCTTTCTTGTTGATTTTGTTTTCTAAATATTCTACACGAGAGATGTAGGCTGGTATATATGGTATTGATATATAGTTAACATGGAGTAAAAACAGAACTTTGATTCAATGTGCACATTTGACCATATCATCGCAAATGGATGATAGATTCCCGCAGCGACTTTAATCTTCACTCGCTCATCAGTTTCCATAATCAATTTCCATCAGTTTCCATTATAATATGTCATCATTTCCAATTATCATTTTCCATCACCTAATTTCCATCAGTTCCAATCATTAGTTGTCATCATTACCGGTATAATTTGTATTCCATCAGTTTCCATCATTTCATCATCAGTTGCCATCAGTTCATCAATTTTATAATATTACATTATTCTAAACTCAACCAATGATTGGCGTAACTACCAGAGTTGCCTGTCATCGTGTCTGCGTTGAAACGACCTTCGACACAACCCTCAGATGGTGGGGGTGGGAGAACGTGATGTCACAATTTTCTTGGCTTCATTGACACAAAGCAGAGATAATTGTCCTGCGTTACTTGGCTACGGTATGTTTATCCCACTCTCTTAACACTCATGGTATAACAGGCTCAGGTATGTGTCCTCACCTAGCCATGTGTGCAATACAAATATATATATGCTAAAATAGTAGGGGTGCGATATGATACATATCGCGATACCAGGTTCACGATACGATGCGTATCACGATTCCATTTTAAAGAACTTTGGGAAGATTTTCAGTAATCATGTTATGTGAAGGTCATTATTTCTTGAAATATCCAGTACAAATAAGCCAGTCATGAAGAGAAAATTTTAAAACAATATGTTTTGTTAATAAAATCCTTGTGAAAAATACTGAAATCTAACTTTAAACTCATTAAGAGCGGAAATAACCTGTTAAAATCAGGAATGTTATGAAAACAAATCAATCTGAACATGTATTTTAAAATCGATTTACATTAAAATTATGAATCGATTCACAAATACAGAATCGTGTATCATGATATAAGAGGTACAATGGTGATGCATCAGTGAATCGTGACACCCCTATGAAATGGTTAATTCAATATTGGTGAAATGGTTGAAATAGTGGTAATTATTGGTGAAATATGAAATTTTATTAAATGACCTCTGTCGACATTATCAATTAAGCTTGACAGTAAAATAATCTTCATGGAGATGTTTTCAACATGGCCGTGATTACAGTTTCCGGTGATGACGGTAATAGTTTGCTGATCGATGTCGGTGGTCAGAGGACACAGGAAAGTGTTAGCGGGATTGTTGGCACATCTGATGACGGCAGATTAACGTGGTCCGCTCTGGTTCCTCTCAGTCTGTTCACTCCCGTGTACGCCTGGACACTCAGTGTGGATGTTGTCAGCTTGATGTAGATTTAACACATCACTGTGCGGTTATTCTTGTACCGGGTTCACAGATTTAGCAGTAGTATCCATAGATTAAGATACGATTTGAGAATAAGCCATTTTGTAAACACGCCTGCAGAATGTCTTCCGTGTTGTTTATGGTCACAGAATGCATACTTGAACACACACATACACACACGCACATACACACACGCACATGCATACACACAGACAGACGCAGACTTGAACACACACACATGTACACACACACATGCATGAACATAGATGCACATACAAAAACTGACATACAGGTACGCACAGACACACTAACATTCACACACACACACACACACACACAGAGGAACAAATTAATGTAGCCGAGTGTGATATAAGATGCTCCCACTGGTTTTAGCCAGCAGGGTTATCCCTTTGCCTTGGCATATTCAGTAGAGTATTAGACTCGTAATCCAGCAACTCATGTTCAAATCCCATGATCAGCAGGTCCTATGACATTATTGATAGACAAATTACTATTATTTTTATTGTTGTTGATGTTTTTGTTATTATTATTGTCAGTTACATCAGTTAGCTATAACTAGCTTCCAAGCATGTATAGATACATATTTGTATCTCAATTAATTAGACCATGTCGGCCAACTTGTATGATTACATATGCCATCAGTAGATGGACTGCTCTATGCTAGAACATCCCCAGCAGTCCAGGACAGTGACCTCTGCTGTCTGGCTGACCAGAGAGTTGAATCAATCATCTGTTGTTGGTCTCACCTGTCCTGATTGTGGACACACCTGTCTGTCTGTCTGTCTGTCTGGTCAGGTCAGGAGCTAGCTCGTAGGCAGTGTTACTGTTACCCAACCTGTCTTGTTGTCTCACAACTTACATGTTGATGCTGTCACATACAATCACATTCTCACGTGTAGTCTTCATATGCTTGTGAGGTGTGTCGATCCGTTGAACATACACAAATCCATAATAGTATTAATACTGACGTAGTACATATAAAAATACATCTATAATAATAATAATAATAATAATAATAATTTATTAATAATAATAAATAATGTGAACATTAATAATTTTGTATTGTCCCAAATCCAAACTGTAAAGCAAGCTCATTGTGCTACATGATGTATTGAGATTCTCACATGAATGTTTTATTGATATTGAAAGAGACTAGAGTAAGAGTAAAGTTTCAAATACTATTTTGTTGATCATATCATGTGTCGATTCTATGACATCACACTAAGTAGTTCTCCATTAATGTGCATGTCATTAAAAATGAACTAGAACTTCAACATTTGATGTAGTCTTCTTATTTTTTTTTCTCTCCAGAAAATAAAGTGCAATATCACTTAATGACGTAAATAACACAAACACGATATGACATACTTTGTGCAACAGTGTTTTGTGCACTTTAATTGATCGTCAGTGAGTTATGACATGATCTTGCTGAAAGCCATGCCTTAGTAATGAGCATAGTTAAAATAACGTATTGGCCCTATTGACATACGTAGAATAAAATTCCCTTCTTTTATGTCTAATCTGATTGGTCAAGAGCCAGTGTGTATTAGGTCACACAATGTCAGAGGATATAACCCAGTGTTCATACTGTTTGTATTCTGTACTGACTACTGACCTCTGTCCAGTGCCTAGTGACCCTGCTAGCTATGTCAGAATCTGACCTCCACGGGTCATGTAATTGTCAAGATGCCAACATTCTTTCTATTGATTGGACAATCTACTAACAGTTTCACTAGGGGCGGGTGGTAGTGCAACAGTAACATTTGAACTCAAAAGTCCTGGGTTCAATGTTTGTGAACATTTCTGACCGATCATGAGAGTAGGATGCACTGTCTTTAGCGTGGCGATGCAGATATCATCCCTCGTATGTCAGTACAATCCTGTCCTCACAGGTCTACTGTAACATTCAGTGCTACGATTGTTGCAGATTTCCCCATATCCTGCGCTAAACTGACAAGCCGTATTATTAGTGAAAGAATCTTGAAAGTGGCTCTAAACCCCAATGTGCACACACACACACACACACACACACACACAAACACAAACACAAACACAAACACACACAAACACAAAGAAGAAAAAAGTTATATATATTGAGTGGTGTTGACATTGTAACATCGCTAAGGGGTAATGGATTTGTTATGCAAGTAGTGTTTTTTCTTGTGGGAGGCGGCTACGCAGACTGGTACGACCTTCAACATTGCGTGTTTACCTCGGGCCGAGTCTAATGTTACGAACAGAACCTAGGGCAGGTGTATACACCTGAATAATTAGTCAGCCACACACATCCTAGCACATCCTTATTGCAGGCACAAAGTATGAATGAATCAAACCATAGCAAGTCTGCATTACATGGAGATCTAGATGAAAGAACTGTAGCAAGTCTATTTATTAGGACCGGTAGATAAGTATAGAGGGGTTGATAGTGCAGTTGTAGATCATCAGACTTCTAAGTCAACAGTCCCAAACTCCAACTAGCTATAGGCATGATAGAGATCTAACATCAGTTGTCAAGTGAAGATAGTCATGTGGCTTTAATATCATGATATCTGCACTACTGGTGTTCAGTTATCATCAGCATTGTTTTATATTTACAATTTCTGTTATTGCTACTGTTGTTGCTTACTGCAACACTAAGTACTATAAGTGTGGCAAGTTTCTCCTGCAATAAACTGACATACCATGCTGTGTGTGAAATAATCTTCTATAAGACCAACAACAAGTACAGGGTATCGTTTCTCGAAGCTCTCATATCCACTACGAAACCATAGCGCTATCGTAAGTGCACGATTCCCATGTATTAGAGATCACTACGAGAGTCCTTATGGTCTCTTCCCTGCTTGGCGCTCAGCATTAAAGGGGTAAAGCAAGGACTGGCCAGCTCGGAGTCAGTATACTGAGTCAGTTCTAAGTGAACTAGCACTATAAAAACTGGTGGAAATCCAGACTAGTCAAGCAGTACATATGCATGCAAGTCATGAT
>JAUTBV010103692.1:0-15399 GCA_032361325.1 Lepetodrilus fucensis | reverse complement strand
CGCACAATATCAGTTTCACCAACTCGTTTAATAAATTCAGTATTGAATGACCACTCATGTTAGATCCTCTATGTATATGTTAAGACTGTAGATCTATATAATGTTGTACGTACATGCATAGGTATATAATGTGTTCAATTGTAACTGTCATCCAAATAATGTGTTATGTACATTTATAGGTATATACTGTACACCTCCTGACTGACTGCATTGAAACAGGTAATAAGATATCACTGACATCTTTCAGCTTTAACTGTCATCTAAATAACGGGTGTGCAAATTGTTATATAGCCTTTGAACAGCTATATGTCGTTCTTAATACGATAAGCGTCTGTATTGTATATATGGAGGTATTCCTATTATATTGGTACGGATTGTCATTGACACGGGCAGAGTACTAAAACAACTAGTTCATAGATGATACCTGAGATTTCACTGTTTGTAAGGTAGAGCAAACAACTTGTCCTAAAACTGGTTCAAGCATTGTAGACAATTATACTTTTTCACGCATACTATCTGAATTAAGAAGAAGAAACAGAAGAAATGAAGAAGTTAACGAAGGAGAAACCAACGAAGAAGATGTAGACAAAGTCAAAGAGAAGAAGAACAGGGATGAGATGAAAATAGCATATTTATTTCTCCAGACCGCTCGGCGTGTAGCAGGACAATACTGATCTGGCAGAACAATAGGAATAACCAAACTGATCAGGACACGTTTTATACAGAAACAATGTATGTATATTATTTTGTCTTCCTAATCCAGATGCACGTATCTGTACTGGATCACAATCAGACAGACTAATTATAGGAAACTATAACATTGATAACTATAAGTGCTAACTTGGTTTGTTCTCGGTGGTGTATATTTCATTGTACACTTGTTAATTATCTCACCATTCCAGTGTGTATGCATAGAGGGCTCAGCGGAAAGAGAGCGAGAGAGAGAGAGAGAGAGAAAGCGAGAGAGATAGAGCGAGAGAGAGAGAGCGAGCGAGAGAGAGAGAGAGAGACAGAGAGACACACGAGAGAATAAGAGAGAATAACAGAGAATAAGAGAACATGAAAAGAGGTCTACACAGGAAGCACAGTGAATATTAGATACAATCAAAGAAGAGAGAGAGAGTGAGTGCATGTGAGAGAGAGAGAGAGAGAGAGAGAGAGAAAGAAAAAAAGGAGACGAGAGAGGGAGAAAATAAGAGTTATAGACAAGGTATAATTTTAACAGAGGACGCACAATGATAATGAGATAAAAGCAAATATGAGAGAGGGAGAGAGAGAGAGAGAGAGAGAGAGAGAGAGACGAGAGAGGGAGAGACAAGAGAGATGAAGAAAAGAAGAGAGAGTTAAAATATTTAATTTTAACAGAGGAAGCACAGTGATAATGAGATAAAAGCAAAGAAGAATGAAAGAGAGAGCGAGATATATAGAGAAAGAAAGAGAGACTAGCGAACATACAGAGAAAAATAGATAAACGCAAATATTCGGATAAAAAGAGGGAAGAGGGAAGGAGAGAGAGAGAGAGAGAGAGAGGGAGAGAGGGAGAGAGAGAGAGAGAGAGAGAGAGAGAGTGAGAGGAGAGAGAGATGTAGAGGAGAACGGAAGAGGAAAACAAAACGTCCACAGAATTCGAAGGCACAGTAAAAGCAATGTCGAAGCCAGTAGGACATATATGCATTGGTTGCCCTGGAGGTTTCCGGTGCAGGACATCCAACCTTTAGATGTCACCTCATAGATATAATTGGGTGTCCTGTACAGTAAACCCCTAGGACACCTGCTCCGCGGGTGTCCTACTATGATCCTGGATGAACCGGTGAAAGGCTCGTCAATATGCTTTACCGTAAGGGTCATTCATTCATACGCAACATTAGCAATAGAACAAACCCGCTGGAATAGTCAATTCAGTACAATAGCTGCTAAGCGATTTTGGAACAAATCTTATAATTATCAGACAGAAAATGTCCTAAAGATATTTCCGTCTTTTACCACCCTCACATAATAAACAAATAAGTTCGCAGCTGATCAAGCTGAGATGTAATTAAAGTGAACCTGAACACCTGCCTTCTACACATCTGTACTGTAGGCTCTGGCATGGTATCGTTCTGTTCTGTCACCGGTTCGATATGTATGTAGCTGCTGATAAAGAATGGCTGCTACGGTAACATATCTACGTCGTTGGTGCGGTAACTCAGCTCATCATGATGTGGGATTTTATTTGGTGGTTTAGAACCTATATTATTTTCGAGGTCAAGGGATCAATGTGCACTCATTTCACCTTCTCAAGCGGAAAATACAATCCAAGTTTCCAATAAAAGCGCTAGAACTTCAATTCCATCTTATCCTACCTGTTACCCATTCACAGCTGGTGGACTGGATAAGGATCTAAGCACTTGGTCAAGATAGAGTGCTACACGGTGGCATGAGCTACACTGGAACTTGGGACTTCTGGGTTACGAGACAGACCCGTTAATTCGGTACCGTTAATTCCTCTAGACCACCTAACCACGCTAATTACTTAACTTCCGTTAAAGGTCATCAACGGTAGTCACGTAGCTAGGCAGTGACAACTTGTTTCTGAAGATGCTAGGGGTAACGTCATTCGACTTTAATCATTAATAATGTCTGTCCTGTATCGTTTTTAATTGGGGTTTAAAGTTTCGAGATTATTTCACTCATGTCCGGATTGTCAGTTTTGGGGCAGAAGGAAACCCGGAACATCCGTAGCTCTGAATGTTACCGTAAACTTTAGAGCACCGGCTGGTACCAACAGACGAAGGATGATATTGTCTCAAGATTACAAGGCCCCGAGATTACGACACTTTTCTGAGTACGATTTCATGTTCAATTGAAAGGTTTGTTCATAAAACTCCATATAACATCTGAGCTTGAGCTTGAAAGCATACTGAAAAAGTTTCGTAATCTCGGGGCCAGGTTACATTTGCAAGTACGCCGTGTCGAAACCAAGGTTCCGTCTATAAAGGGAGACAACTATCATGACTTGCTTCTTGTTCCGGGGCGTATCTTGGCGTGTTGAGTACCACATGCACGCTCGCACATGCTACTTGGACGTTAATCCAGAACACACACACACCTCTCTATATCCGCCATCCCATCTGTCTCGTTGTATTAGCCATGCACACCGGCTCTAGAAGTCTGTATTCTCTTTGATATGCCTACGCATGGAAGGAAAATATCGTCCATAGTCGCCCAATAAATCGACCGGATTCTAACGCATTTCTCAAAGGGGGATACATTTACACGTAATTTATGATCAAGATATACAGTACGTGTTGGAACTGTTGTAGTCGTTGCTGAAATTCGTGGTGACCAATAACTAGGACTAATGTTTACTCACCACTCACTAAAGTAGTGTGTATTATCCACTCAAACAAATATTAAAATAATAAATGAAAATGATTACTTGAGTAAGTTAATTAAAATAAAGGCCTTTTCACAAGGTATATCAACAAATTTACGAAACTATGCAACCACAATGAAATTCCGATCAATAGAAATAATTATTTATTGCTTTTCTATAATGTTATGTCATCTGACGGTGTCTATACAAATTAACAAAGCAATTGTATTTTATTATTAAGAATAACTTTTAACATTTAAATTATAACTCGTTTACTCGAAATATGTGTAAACGTAGGTGTTGGCCATATATAATTTCGGTCAAGTCGTAAAGAATTGTTTGTAGAAGACTGAAAAGTGCATATTCTCCATTATATGGTTTCTACATGTAGGTAGAAGCAACGCATATTAAATACAGGTTTTTTTAGAAGAAAAAAATCAAAGTGATAATGTGATTGTACATTAACTGAAGACTTATATCGTCCAATAATAAGGCAGTAGTAACTAGCAAGACCTTGAGAAAAAATAAAAAGCAGAATAAGATGACTTGTACGGTTTTATTTTATGTCATTTAATTTTCTGTCGATACTGAATAAAGTTTTTTGATTTTGTTTTGACCTACACACACACTCCCACCATAACTCCGATGTCTGTTCGCTCTCTCGCTCTCTCTCCCTCTCTCTCTCTATCTCTCGTCTATCTCTTTCTTGCTCCCCCTCCCCGTTTCCCTTTTCTCCCTCCCTCTCTCTCTCTCTCTCCCTCTATCTCTCTCTCATCTATCACTCTCTTTCTTGCTCTCTCTTCCCCGTTTCCCATGTCTCCCCCTCTCTCTCTTTTTTCTTCTCTCTCTCTCTCTCTCGTATATCACTTTCTTTCTTGCTCTCTCTCCCCCTCTCTTTCTATCTCTCTCGTCTTTCACTCTCTTTCTTGTTCTCTTCCCCCTCTCTCTGTCTTCGATGTGTGTTCTCTCGCTCTCTCTTTTCTATCTATATATATCTCTCTCGCTCCTGTAGATCACTCTCTCTCTCTTCTCTGCATTTCTCTATATCACTGTCTCTGTCTCTCTCAGTATCATATCTCTCCCTCTCTTTCTCTCTATGCGTAGGGGTGAGGAAGGCAGGGGCGGAGGGGACGAAGAAGGATAGATTGTCCCTAACATTCCGGAACCGGAAATAAGCTTGATACAAATTGGACTTCCGGAAATAAGGTTTGATACAAATTGGACCTAGTATTATTTCTATTTGAAGTGTTAATTTTATCTCGGCCTTTCCGAAGGAGTGATAGATATAGGACACTGATATCGGAAATCAGGTCTTTACTCCAGTTTCTTGAGGTCAGCGTAATTATTTAGATATACGACAGCATACTAATCCCCAACGGCGTGTTAACAACTACCACCACGGAAACTTAATCCCGATATATGTTTTTTTATTTCATCGACTCAACCATCATTACACAAACCAAGCCCGATCATGTTCTCGTATCGCTGTAATTCGTCATCCGCATAGTTCTGCTTCAAAGTGCGAATATCGATGGCACTGCCGTCGTTAAACCAGGCGAAGCGACAGTAAATGCATTTGACTAGCGACCTTTATCTCCACAGACATAGCGAGAAACGTGGCATTTCTGGGCCTGACTGGACTCGATGGAGAGCGCGCCAATGTATAAATGTACCTTTGAAGTAAAGACAGATCAATTGTGAATATGTTTTTCATCATCCGTATTACGTTTTCTCGCCTTTGTCTGACAGGATGCGAAAACCGGTGAAGCTACAGCCGATCCTTGCTGATACAAGAAGACACGTGACCCTCTGTGGGTTTTCATACTGTGGAGGAAGCTTTTTCCACTTACCGCAGTAACAGTTCTTTCTATGCCTCACGATTTGCGCTAAGTTCAGGTCATGAACCATTAGACAGATCCCATCGTTGGCAATTAATACCTTATCTGTAAAAGTAGTTTTGAATGATGCGGAATTGTTACTTTCCAGAACTAAACATGGCATTCATGAAGAACATGCTGAATATCCGATACCTATAGTTAACTGTTAGCTTTTGTAGGTACCTACATGTATGTAACCCTATTAATAAACAGTATATTATATTATTGCAGAAATGGCGAAACTATTTCTTGTTTCCAATATTCAATGTTATAACTAAATCACGTCTATACTCTATAACACCAATGACATAAAGGTGATGTTGCTTGATCTGTCAATACCAGCAGGTGCTTGCATGTTTACTGCAACAGTAAGCGCTACCGATGTTGCGGGTTTCATCCTGCCCTAAACTAACAAGCCATGATACAAGTGAAATAATCTTGAACGTGACTCTGAACCTCAATTAAAAAACAAATTAAAATTAATAATATATAACATACTCAGTAATGTGAGTGTACTAATTATAAAGCACGGTACCACTTTTGTCTATGGCCACCATGTGTGTATACCACCATAATATATATACTAGTATATGTATGTGCATTGTGTGTTGGAAATCATGTCCACGAGCTTATGAAACTTTTCCGAGTACGATTTAATGCTCAACTCAGGGTTTTGTGAACAAATCCCCATACAAAAGAGCATTACATTGTACTCAAAAGGTTTCGTAATCTCTGCACCTGAGCTGAAACTATGGAGAGGTTCTTAGTCATCATAATTTGATCATCAGCACCAGCCGTAACGCATGAGTGTTCGGTGCAATTGATGCGTATAGTTCTCCTATCATACACGCTTACCAACGATCTCAATTAAATACTTGGCAAAATCCATAAAATCATTCACTGACACAATGTCATGTCTTTAACGTATTCAAAGCATCAAATATAGAAGTGAATTGAGCCCACAATTCCGCTAAATGAGTGCTCGGACTGTTATTGTTGAAAGTGTCCGGGAGAAACGATTAAGTATTCCCAGATCAAGGGGCTGCTCCTTTCTAGCTGTTCTGTCTGTACTTTCTGTCCGACGCATGCGTAGTTACACTGTGCGGTGTTGATCTTTTGTAACTGCACATGCGTCGGACAGAAAGTACAGACAGAACAGCTAGAAAGGAGCACTAACCAAGAGACGTATAACGTTGATTTCGATTTGTATCTACCAAGATGCACAGACCGAAAAGAAATTTGATGTATCATCTATACCAGAAACCATGCAATACCTCTTGATTGACACAGAGAGATTGATTAGCGATACAGTTCACGCCTATACGTATTGGTTACGATTAACTGGAACCAGAAGTTGATGTCCCATTTCGTTCTGCTCCAGCTCAAGGTGATCTAATATGCATGAATTCGCAGACGTCCGACGCCATTGTTTCTTTCCGCCAGGTAGTGATCTCTGTACCTTCACTGCCTGAAGCAGAGTCCCTTCTTGTTTTGTATTATATGTATTGCTTTTTTTATCCTGTGTTTGCAAATTGATTGGAATCCAATCTGGATGTGCGTGTTGTACAAGGCTCATTGATGCGGTTACTTTCCTCCTTTGTTTTGATGCCTTTGGTAATATATTCTCCGGGCATGTGCAATTAGTTTTATATTTAATTTAATCCTTTTGATGTGGTGTATGATTGTCTGTAGCGTTATACATGGATGGAACACACTTCATTAGAAATTCAAATGGACGTTTATTATTTGTATGTAGTAATAAGTCTACACGTAATTATTTAGCTATGTCGCATTGTATTACACTTTTAAATTTAATTTAATCCGTTTGATGTATCTGATGATCATCTGTAGCGCTATTGGTGAATGGAACGACTCATTAGAAATGGACTTATTTATTATTGTTATGTACTGACACGTCTACACGTAATTTTAGTTGTGTCGTATTGTGTCTTATTCTCCGCAAAGGATCGTGATCAGATACTTTGACTGGAACAGTATCCACATGTATCGTATTGCTGTTAATTGCATCTAGTGAACACAACGCATCTTGTTTTGATCTAAACTTAGCAATGGGTATAACGTTGCATTCAAACTGCACTAGTTAACATGCATGTTTCATTAACCTTAGTTGGTGACATTTACTAAGGTAAAGTATCATCTGATATAACATCATTCTTGGGTAAAACTAAAATATCCTCGGATGAAACATCTCCCTGTGAAACATCATTATTGGGTTACAGTAATCCGAAATTCATAAAATTTAATATGGTTTTAAATTCCGAAAAATAAAATAAATTAAGAATGCATACATGTATAATACATGTTATACAACTATGCTATTTTATGTTTAGGATTTCTGGAACATAATTATTTTGCAGATACAATTTCGGATTCATGTACATGTGATGATTGGGTAAAACATTATTAGTATAGTGTCTCCTTCGTCTTTAGAAAGTCCTCGGCCAATAACAATTGCCATAATGTTTAATTGCATGGCCTCCCAGACATCATCTTTCTCCTATGGTAATACGGATACCAGTCTGTGCTGTAAAACTATGCACTATGCACAGGTCTGTAGGTGGTATATGAGCCTGGGTGTGTGTGTAGACTATGTAGTGTTACAATTAACGATCACTGCCCCAGGGTGACATATTACGACACGCTCTCAACAAAATCGAAAACGTAAAACATGACGTGGCGACCCCATTAAGCCAAGAAGCATTGAATCTGCGGGTTAGGACCAAGTTACGAGACCCAGTCAGGTTAGACACGACCTGAATTGGACACACTTGCATCATTGTGAATGCTGATTATTACATAGGACCTTTATGTCAAGCAAAACTAGTGTACGCACTCCTCATATGCCTTGTATTGTGATATAAGAATCTTGAAGCATAATATTAAAATCCCCTTATGTACACAGACAGTGCACTCTAGTTGCGTCCAAGTGGAGGCTATTCTTACGAACCTGAATTTCTAGCACCGACATAATATCATATATATATATGCGCTTCTGGTAATCTAATATCCAGATGAATAGATAGGGTACTTATAGCACATACAAACAGGAAGTGTTGATATTAAAGATTAAAAATTAAAATTAAACAAGAAAACAAATAACGAAATATTAGACCGTTAGTGTATCTTGATGGTGTCATCCGCCGACATTTGAGAGTGATTTACAGGTAGGGTTACTGGTATTTGAATACATAGACTATTTTTCATACACCACACACACACACACACACACACACACACACACACACGATTAAAATGATAAAAGTCCCACCCCCAACAAAAAAAGTTAAAAAGAAAATATGCGAATATAAAACGATTGGCATAGAATAGGTTTCGCGTAATTTCGGACGGAATTTCAAGAGGATTTATAACGTAATGGACACCGTCACCTCCGCCATTAGACGTAGAGTCGGGTTCCTTAACCTAATAGAAAAGAGTGCAATGTACGAATCATTTGTCTTGCCCATTATACGTTATCTACAACCAAGGACTTCGTACTGTCCATACTGAATGATGCATGTGTTTCTGTAACTCTAGCGGTCGTCTAATGGCATTTTACTTTCTGGCTAAATTATTGTATTAACAAGAAACGGAATTGAGATTGCGGATCATGTCTGTCAAATACAGTCCTCTCTGTACTTCCGGTTAATAGTAGATACAAACCTGACATTCCGATTACCTTGCATGTTTGCTGCAGTCGTGTCTATGTACGAGTACTCGTATCTACCGTGGAATCTCTTGTACGGAACGGTGTAACTCTCAAACATTTTTAACGGCCACCTTAGCAGTGGTGTAGTCTATGAGCTAAGGTTGAAGTTAAGGTTACTTAAGAATTCCCCTGTTTCGTGCAGAAGGGCCTGTGTTCACACAACGATTGCAACAGTATATTGACAGTAATCAAGCATTTTTCTTTTAGTTTAAAACCCACCAGGATTAATTTCGTGATTCTATTTCGTGATTTAGAGCAGTGAAGGATGCATTGGTATTCTGTATTGGATAAGTGGTAATGGATTCCTAGATATAGTGATTTTCTGTATTTAGTTTCGGACATACGTATCATCAATGTCACTTTTAATTTGGTTAAATAACTGGGAACATCAGTAGAGCGGCAGATAAGGAAACCGCATATCAGTATGACATTTTAATAATAGTTAGAAACAATTATATTTCAAATTGGAACATTCTGATAAATATATACAATTACATTTTTCAATCTGAGTTTATCTCTGTTACGGAGACAGGGCTCGAGAGGACGAAACTAGTATTTTGAGTACGATTTTAAGCTCATCTCAAAGATTTCTTTACAAATCCCCGTGTAATATTTGATATTTGAGCATGTTTCGTAATGTTGGGGCCATGTTCCGAATTTACGAAACATTTTATTTAATACCATGTCATGTTCATCACTAAGCTATTGCGTACAACTTCCCCCCAAAAAATAGTACACTAAAAAAACGTGTCGCAATCGTACACCAAACAAAATGTGTCGTAAACTCTGGGACAGATATGGTTTATAGTATTATGTCCGTGTCCATGTGTCATAATCTTAGTGTGTATGGTTTTAGGACAATAATTATATAAACAAAATTTTAAAAATATAAATACAAATAGAAAGTATCGGTAAGAGACGCAAACAATAGAAATTACTTCCTTGTCCGTAATTATATCACCAGAAATAGCGATGAGATATTATTGAATAAAAGGTCGTGATTAACAACTTTTCTAAATGTTATAATACTAGGTGTTGGATAGTAATACCGAATTGTAATATATCATGTAAAACTTATCCTCGATTCAGTGAATAGATTTTTAAAAGGGTGAGGTCATGTACTTATTTTACTCCCTATCTCAAATTACGGCGACATACATTTTATAATGGCGACGGCAACATTAATTGGTTTGCAAATATAAATCATATTACAGTATATCTAATGCTTACACACCGGCATGTCTATATCATATGATATGCGAGTGTCAGTAGAACGTTAGTTCAGCCATATAACTGGTTCATTCGTTCGGCCATATTCAATCTACAGTTTCTTCCGACATCCATGCACTCGGAGCACCATCGAGTTACTTCCCCTTTGTACCTTATAATGACGTTGTTAATACGCCTCACTTCCGGTCTTCTAATAATAGTATTCCATCCGTCTGATTGTTGTTTTGGAAGGAAAATACAAAGAAAATATTCACAAAATACTATTTACCCCACAAAATGCTCGATACAGATATTGTGTACAATACAATAACTTAACAGTTTTGTAGCATAACGAAAACAGGTAACAACGGTGACTATGCACATATATACATGTTTAAAACAAAGCTGTGGTCAGTAACATGGCCGCTTATATAAATAGTTAACCAGATATTGACGTTAAAATGCAATTTCTCTACTTCATACTATAAATGTAACTATAATTTACATACATAATTCACTATCTTTAATTCAGTGTCAGTTTCAGGTAAATGTGTTATCTGACAAAAACAAACAATTTGATTAATAAAATGTTATATAAATACTGTTATGATAACGGTTTTATCATATTCGCGACTATTTACATTCTAGATATGTACAATGTCTATACAGTATTGTTATACGAAACAGTTTTTATCAACGATATCACACAGGTATATTGTATATAAAGTATGTACATATTTTCTCCCATCGACAATTTCATTCTTTTAAAAGGCATATCTCAAACGCCATCAACACATGCATGTCAGGAAACATTGCTCTGCAGATAATTATAACGTGACGTCAGAATTGACCTGCAGGAAGGGGTCAGCCTAGGTCATAGGTCACATGTTTCCTGACAAACTGTAGCGCTTCCATCTGGGAGGCACATAAAGCCTCGATATTTCATTAAGTATAAACTCCTCACACATTCATCCTGGTTTTTGGAGGTCGTTTTTCGTTTTTATTTTTGTTTTTTTAAATGATATCAGTACATCGTTACTAGGCACAGTTTTGTTTATTTAACACACCATTGAGCTAAATGAGGCACATGAATAGTGTTCAGACATCCGAATCTCTGGTAGCCTGTGTCTGAACGAGTGCTGTCCTTTTCTCTCCTCCTTTAAACACGTCCTTGAGAAATATCTTGATGAAAGTGTCCCTAAACTGCTTGCTCATCGTACAGTAAAGAACGAAATTAATCCCGTTGTTGATAAGAGCTAATATATCCATTAGATCTCCTAGTGGACTGTAGACGTTCATGAAAAACCCGTCAATCACTCCACTGAGGAGCTGCAGTATTCCCTGAGGTATCTCCGTTAGAAGGAACAGCGCCACCACCGTCAGCAGCATCCTAGTGGTCCGATTTGTCTTCCCTTGGCGCTTGTTGCTAGCGTTGTTCTCAGAGTCCACGGCCTTCTTGGTCTTACTCATCAGCTTCTTCCTCCTGCGCTCCGCATCCTTCATGGTCTTCACCAAGCAGATGCTGAGTATGGTCAGCATGAAGCAAGGCAGAAGCTTCACAAGGAGGGCTTGGGTCCAGAAGTTAAGGTTCTTAACAAACACAGACGCAGGAGTATCTTCCTTGACGGAGATGTACCACGACGTGACGTTGGTTTCGCTGTCGGGGTACGAGGTAAACCGATACGTGACGCTGTTGGGTATGCACACGATGGTGGTGACTATCGAAACGATTAGAATTGTCCACTTTGCCCTCTGAATGCTACACAGAACTGATCCCAGCCGTGGGTAGCGCACCGATATGTAACGAAACAACGCCAACGAGACCGTAAGCCATATTGAAATCGAGTGCACCACCACGCTGAAAATGGCGTAGAACAAGAGAAATCTGGCGTTGGCTACGGGCGAGGGTCCGTCGACGTACATGTGATAGTTCAAAATGGCGTAGGGGAAATACGCCGCCATGGTTAGTCCGTCGGACACCGCTAGTCCTGAAAGTAACACATTCGTCGGCGACAACATGTTTTTACTGGTCAGAACGAAAAAATTCAGTGCATTGGCCACGACACCGAACAGGCACACGATCGGAGCGGCGTATCCATGCACCGGACGGTACCAATTCTCCCAGGCTGCTAGTCCAGTTCTGATGTCTTCCATGGACGCGTTGGCCCCCATGCCAAGCTTGACGATGTCTTCTCCGGCCAATGTTATGTTAAACAGACCAGGATGAGGAGTAAGATTGCTTGAAACTTCCATCGCCGGCACCTGAATAGACCAACGAGCCAATGATTGTATGGAGCCTAAGGTGTGGAGGGGTTGTTTTCTTTGATTGGTTGTTAAAGCTGTTAGCTCGCCGATTTAGTACCCGTGACGCCTTGCATGCTGGTTACAACTGTTTGATGACAACTGCGGAACCCGATACCTTGACGCCTTAAGTGTTGGATGGGCCACGTCTTCTGAAATTGAAAAACAAACATAGATGGATTGTCATTTTGTGTTATACCAGTTCAATGCTTGGGAATAAAGGAAGTCCCGTGACAATGCAACATTGATAATCGTGTATCAAATTGACTGCTGCGTCGCAAACAAATCATGCCATCAACTACTACAATAGCGCCACGAGGCGTTCGATAGTTGCTATCGAATTATCAAGATTCGATGTATGCAAGATAATAGTCTACATTTGTCAATTGGCTGTCAACGATAATCATTTATTTCTATTATTGTATTGTCTGGGTGTTCGCATTGGAGGGTACAGAGTATAAAGGTCGATATGGACAAAACGTTTAAATAGTTAATGTTCTAAATAGTGCCTTCTTTCAACACATGCTACACATGTTTTCATTTGTTTAAAAGTAATTGTTTTAAGCATCGACATTTCATTAGCTGATGTATTGCATTGGATGATTAATAGCGTGTACATTTATAATTAAGCTTTCCAGTTTAATAAGAAATAAATCGGGCGTATGTTCTTCTCGGGTATTGGTCAATTCGTACTGTAACAAACTCGCACCTGCATATTCAAGAATATGGTAAACCTATGACAATGGTCAAGTCTATTAACAACCAAATAGGCAAACTAGTTAATACGCACAGCAACAAACCCGGTTAGGTTTCCTATTTCAAGTTCCTAACACTTTCACCTCGTGTTTCCTGGTTTATTTCTGTGCAGCCACGTTAGATGTAACGGCGCGGACACCTAACATTATTTTGTTATGTGATGACTGGACTTTTCAAGTACTTTACCGTACTCTTATGCATAGATATGTATCATGAAATGCCATATTTTCCCTGGAGATCGGAATCAATATTAATAGTGTTAGGACATCTATCAACCTCAGAAACAAGTGTACATTTCAGTTTCATGAGACCCCTCTCAAGTTGGAATATTGATTATTGTCCAAGTTATCAATTGTTTATTCATTTGTAGTTACTGAAGACTTTCATTGGACTACATGCTACTGCTACTACTACTACGACTACTACTACTACGACTACTACTACTACTACTAATAATACTAATAATAATACTAATAATAATACTTCTACTACTACTACTACTAATACTAATACTAATACTACCACTACTACTTATACTACTACTACTACTACTACTACTACTAATACTACTACTTATACTACTACTACTACTACTTATACTACTACTACTACTACTACTTATACTACTACTATTACTCCTATTATTACTACTACTACTGCTATTATTATTATTACTACTACTACTACTACTACTACTACTACTACAGCTGCTGCTGCTGCTACTAATACCACTATTATCACCTGTATTTGTAGAGGCTATTCAATGAATCTGGTCTCGTGATCCATTACGTTCATAAACGTGATCCATTACGTTCATAAACACAATGAACGCAAATGGCTCAAAATTAAGCTAATTCATTTTTTTTTTAAACGTAGCAAGTAATAGTGTTTATCCGTTGCACATGTGTGTACTAAAGTTCAGATTTGAATTAAAAGGTTACTACTTCAAAGGTAAACTCTAATTAAACTTAGTTGGGCATTATGTTAACATCAAGAATTAACACAATTGGAAGCTAACATGAAAGTTCAAATAAAATATCATTAAACTGCGATGGATTAACATTACATATAAAACCGAATAACATTAGCTGTAAAACATCGATATGGTATGTGGGCTTATACAAAGCGCATGCATTTCTTTAAACGAAAACGGATTTCTTCAATAATTTGAGCACGAACATTAAACAGGACCTGGGTATCGTTTCATAGAGCTATCTTAGCCGCTAATAGACCACCACACTCTCTTTTCCGATAACTAATACATTGCTATGATCTCTTAGCGGCTAAGAGAGCTCTGTGAAACGATACCCTGATCCAAATGAGTTGTGTTCATGGAAGAACTATTGAAAAGTAGGCATAGTTCTTTAGCGGAACATGAATCCAAGAATTTATAGGATATTTATTAATAGTCTATAGAACAATCTATTATATAGAATCCTTACATGTAGTGATTGGATTATTATGAAAAGCCAATCTTATTAAAATCAGATCGAAAACAGACGCTCAGATATTTGGACATCAGTAGGAAGAATGTAAACATCTCTAAGTAGCGAAACGAAATAGGATTTTAATCAGATTGATGAAAAACCTATTATAGACGAAGCAACTGATACCAATTTTACTTCCCTAGACCTAGACTAATTAGGTGACAATCTGAGCGAGTGTATCATAGACTAGGCAATCGTTAAAATATTAATATATACAATTATAAAATATAATATACACTGTAATATAAAATAAAACAGTTGCTGTCAGTTTTTGGGGAAATGTTTTTTTAAAGCAAGATACAGCCATGACCATATCTGCATCAGAGCCAATGTAATCATGCGAACCAAAACGCGTCGTATATTTCTAGTGAACTTGTCATCCAATGATCCCATTTGTACCAATACTGCTTCAAATTCTGACATGTGACAGTGTCGCGACATTAATTGATCGATCGTTTCCTAAAATATATCACATCGTAAGTAGAGGATATACGTCCAGTTCCAGCAATACAAGAGACGTAGTCTAGGGTAGCGTTGCTTTACGTATTTATGAAAGTGGTGATCGAATGCAAACATATTCGAATGTTTCTACGTAATACGAAACCAATGAAAACATTAATGATTGCACGCTGGTGCCCGTTGCACGGCGCTCTTGGAGGCTATTGTTACGGCAACGTTTTCTATTTT